>OZ026531.1:47327275-47372120 GCA_964019695.1 Loripinus fragilis
AACAATATTGATTTTTTTTGTTAAACAATACTGAGAACTGAAAGAACCTGATATAAAATCACTCTTCAGTATGTCGTCTGAAAGTAAGAGTACAGATAGTGATCTGAAAAGTTTCAGAGAAGAGATGAGAGACATGATGAGTCAGTTGAATGATAACATTACAAAAAGTGTCTCAAAGACAATAACAAGCAAGATAGAAATCTTAGATGAGAAGTTCAGTTCTAGATTTAATGAGCTCAGGACAGACATACAGGGTATTAATGCAAAGGTAAAAGATGCAAAGAGGAATATTGAAGAGGTCTCTGGGAAGGTAAAAGACATAGAAAAGAGTCTTGAGTTTCAGGCCAATCAGTTGAAAGTGAGTGATGATAAACAGGAAGAGAAATTGAAGATCTGCACTTAGTTTCAGACAAAGTAGAAAATATGTATTTTGCTAATGCACATAGGATTGCCTCAGAATATTCTGATGGCCCGAGACCAATAATAATGCGGTTTACCTCATTTGAGGAGAGAGAGTTAGTGTTGGCTAATGCTCATAAACTGGCTGGCTCCAGAAGAAGGATTTTACCAGACTTACCTGTAGTTATGAAAAAAAGAAAGGGGTAGGCTTGCCAAAGAGGCATATCAAATCAGAAAAAATGAAAAACTACATACAAGAATAAGGGATAAAGGACTTGAAGTATACCTTGAAGTTAGAAAGGAAAAGACAGACAGTTGGGTGAAAAGACATATATAACCTACATCTATGTGCATAAATGACTTGAAAGGCAGAGGTAGTGAACATGTATTTTTGCCTTTTCAAATGAAAATTGATGTACATTTTGTAATGTTTTGTCTCCCAGTTTCATATATTCATGCATATGTAAATAACCTTACAACTAATTGCACCCATGGTGGCTGCAAAGGATTATGGCCACTTTGAGTGAATTTAGTAAATATATAATTTTGGAGGGTGAGAGACCCAGAGTAAGCAATACTTCTTTCCTATAACATCAATTTATTAAAATAAGTAGTCAACCGCAAAAATAAATATGCTATATACAGTTTAAAAATTTTACATAGATTGGATTAAAAACAAGCATAGCTTGCATAATCAATATGTATTTTGCCCTTTCAAGTGAAAATTGATGTACATTTTGTAATGTTTTGTCTTCCAGTTTCAGATACTGGTGCATATGCAAAAAACCTTACAACTAATTGCACCCATGGTGGTTGCAAGGGATCATGGCCACTTTGAGTGGATTTAGTAAATATATAATTTTGGAGGGTAAGAGACCCAGAGTAAGCAATACTTCTTTCCTATTACATCAATTTATTAAAATAAGTTGTATACCTTAATAATAAATATGCTATAGACAGTGTATAAATTATACATAGATTGGATTAAAAACTAGCATAGCTTGTATAATCTACATGTATTTTTGCCCTTTCAAATGAAAATTGATGTACATTTTGTAATGTTTTGTCTTCCAGTTTCAGGTACTGGTGCATATGCAAATAACCTAACAACTAATTGCACCCATGGTGGCTGCAAAGGATTATGGCCACTTTGAGTGAATTTAGTAAATATATAATTTTGGAGGGAAAGAGACCCAGAGAAAGCAATAATTCTTTTATATTACATCAATTTATTAAAATAAGTAGTATACCATAATAATAAATATGCTATATACAGTGTATAAATTATACATAGATTGGATTAAAAACTAGCATAGCTTGTATAATCAACATGTATTTTTGCCCTTTCAAATATAAATTGATGTACATTTTGTAATAATCTGTCTTCCAGTCTTCAGGTACTCATGCATATGTAAATAACCTTACAACCATTTGCACCCATGGTGGCTGCAAAGGATTATGGCCACTTTAAGTGAATTTAGTAAATATATAATTTTGGAGGATGAGAGACACAGAGTAAGCAATACTTCTTTCCTATTACATCAATTTATTAAAATAAGTAGAATACCATAAAAAATATGCTATATACAGATTAGAAATTTTACATAGATTGGATTAAAAACAAACATAGCTTGCAAAATAAATATGTATTTTGCCCTTTCAAATGAAAATTGATGTACATTTTGTAATGTTTTGTCTTCCAGTTTCAGGTACTGGTGCATATACAAATAACCCTACAACTAATTGCACCCATGGTGGCCGCAAAGGCTTATGGCCACTTTGAGTGGATTTAGTATATATGTTCAGCGCAAAGTGAGAATCGGTACAATTCCGGAATTGTACCTGCGCATTGTGAGAATTCCTACTTTGTCCGCCGATTCCGGAATTTTACCGGACAATTCTAGAATCGCGCAAGGGGTATTTTATCGATTTTAACTATAACCAGGCCTGCGCAAAGTAGGAGTGGGCTGGACAAAGTGAGAATCGGCTGAACATGCATGGGAGTCCCATTTTTGACTTTGACCGTTTGCAGAGAGGTGTTTTCTCGTTTTCAAACTCGAAATTCGGAATGTAATCCGACGGCAGCCACTTCCAACACATTACATTTTGTTTGCACTGTTTGCATGTTCTGCATTACCGGGATTATCCTGTATGTGACTATTTGAGAGAGAGAGAGAGAGAGAGACAGACAGACAGACAGAGAGAGAGGCGATATATTGAGTTAGGTTAATCCGGGTATCGCTTAATATGTATAAAATTCGCCTGTTGTGTGAGAGAGAGAGAGAGAGAGAGAGAGAGATGGGCAGTTAACACTTTTTTATTTAAATAAACAGTCTAAATGTGAGCGATGCCCGTAAGTCCTTGATTCAACAGTTTTCTGGGCATCACTAGTTTATAGATGATGTCAGCAAAATTTTGGCTTAGAATAAAACGGCTGTCCTTGAGAAGAATCATAACACGTTACAGCCAGAGAGAGAGAGAGAGAGAGAGAGAGAGAGAGAGAGAGAGAGAGAACGATTATGATAAGGAAAACAGCACGCTTTTTGTTAAATAGCGACAACCTTTTGATGAAAACATAAATATCATTTATCCGAGAAGTCAGTAAATTAAATAATATTTTGAGTGTTTGTCTAAGACGGACGGATGGATGTACTGGGCAGACGAAATGGTGCCGAAAAGAGAAAAATCGCATGTTAACTCGATACATAATGTTGGCTTCATTATTTCATTTATCATAATATATCACGCAACGGACACAGTGCATGTCAATGCCGGTTCATTACGCAAGTTTATGTGTGGTTCATTCGCATGTACGAGCGATACTCCTCTCTCTTAGGCCCATGGTCAGTTAATCTCTCAATTGTGGGCGGAGTTTCGGTGTTGTCTCCCTGAAATGTTACCTGTTAATCGGTGTTTATTAGAAACTACCAAATTTACCAAAAAGACCTGTGAGGCCAAGGTCAGCCGGCACTCTGAGTTGGGCTGCTCGGGTTCTTTGATGACCTCTAAACGCAATGTAATTTAGTCCCAAGCTAGTCATCAGCCCCATGTATGTCGGACTGATAAGGGTCTTCGTTATCCGTTTAGAGGTGTATTAGAAAATAAATCTAAATCCTGTTTAACCAAAATTGGTTTGATTAAGATTGGATAATCTACATTCAAAACTTGAATGTTGAATACCGAACATCAAAAAAAGTATTGGTTACTCAGTTTTTACCGTTTTTTAAAAGCGATTTTTATAAGACAGCTCATCAGGATCCACATTCTGTTTCACATTCAAATGGGGCCTTCAGTCGACATAACACCGCACGGAGACCACAGGAAGGGCAACTACTAATGTCCGCATCGGCTTGTGCATACATGTGGGCATGTCAGCGTGTTTTGCTCATCCTTTTGTCTTCTGTTCGAAGTAGCGCCCTGATTTGTTCTTCATACGTAGGCTTCATACGTACGGACGGACGGAATATCAGACAAATGGACGGACGGAAGATAAAACGACGAACACAATGATATACAATCATAAGACGCACAGACAGACGAACAGAAGACAAAAGGACGAGCAAAACACGCTAACATGCCCACATGTATGCACAAGCCGATGCGGACATTAGTAGTTACCCACAACATTCAGCATACATGCATCGAAGTTGGTAGTCAGACCTACCGTAAATATTAACTCTTTTTCTCGTCAGTCGCATGCTTCAAAGTGAGCAGTCTGATATTTTACACAACACTTATTCTCTACATATACTTTTAGAATTCGACCTCGGCAATTTGCGTAAATACAGTGAGTGCATAAAGAAAGAAGATAAATAATATTTATAATAATTAGCACTGCGAGTGTGAAGCAAATCAGGTTTTTGCTGCAAATTTTCTTTGTTGATCACCATTTTAATAGATTTTGAGAAGCCCCCGTGGATAAGCGCTATGCCTTGTAAACCAGGGGTCGCAGGTACGAATCCCGGCTTCTCCATAAAACCACTTTCGGTTGAGCCTTCAGGAGTTCCCGTCATATAATAAACACACAAATCATAAACCCTCCCGGCCCAGTACTGGTTCCTACCTATGGAAAAGCCACAAAAAGTTTTTTAATAGACAAATGATTTTCCCCTTCTATTTTGACACCGCAGCACCCAGAACACAGTAAAGTTAGAATTTGTACCCTGTCCTCCTGTCATAATACAGTTTACCCCTCCCTCATCTCAGCTGATTAACGATAACCTTACCCTTAAATGCGAATATGCAATTGAACTACTTGTAATAGTTTGGAAACAATTTTACCCGCAAAACATATTACGAATATACCATTCTCACTTTGTCCCGATTCTCACTTTGCGCACGGACAATTCCGGAATTGTACCGTGCAAAGTAAGAATTCTCACTCTGTCCGCCAATTTAGGAATTCTCACTTTGCGCAGAGCGATTCCGGAATTGCCCAGATTCTCACTTTGCGCAGAACATATATATAATTTTAGAGGGTAAGAGACCCAGAGTAAGCAATACCTCTTTCCTATTACATCAATTTATTAAAATAAGTAGTATACTATAATAATAAATATGCTATATACAGTGTATAAATTATACATAGATTGGATTAAAAACTAGCATAGCTTGTATAATCAACATGCATTTTTGCCCTTTCAAATGAACATTGATGTACATTTTGTAATGTTGGCTTCAAGATTCAGGTACTCATGCATATGTAAATAACCTTACAACTAATTGCACCCATGGTGGGTGCAAAGGATTATGGCCACTTTGAGTGAATTTAGTAAATATACAATTTTGGAGGGTAAGAGACCCAGAGTAAGCAATACTTCTTTCCTATTACATCAATTTGTTAAAATAAGTAGTATACCATAACAATAAATATGCTACATACAGTTTATAAATTATACATAGATTGGATTAAAAACAAGCATAGCTTGTATAATCAACATGTATTTTTGCCCTTAAAATGAAAATTGATGTACATTTTGTAATGTTTTGTCTACCAGTTTCAGGTACTGGTGCATATGCAAATAACTTTACAACTAATTGCACCCATGGTGGCTGCAAAGGATTATGGCCACTTTGAGTGGATCTAGTAACTAAAAAATTTTGGACGGTAAGAGACCCAGAGTAAACATACTTCATTCCTATTACATCAATTTATTAAAATAAGTTGTATACCATGATAATAAATATGCTATATACAAAGAAATAAATTATACATATATTGGGTTAAAAACAAGCATAGCTTGTATAATCAACATGTATTCTTGCCCTTTCAAATGAAAATTGATGTACATTTTGTAATGTTTTGTCTTCCAGTTTCAGGTACTGGTGCATATGCAAATAACCTTACAACTAGTTGCACCCATGGTGGCTGCAAAGGATTATGGCCAATTTGGGTGGATTTTGTAAATATGATTTTTATAGATAGTTAGACCCTATATTAGCATTCTCCTTAACTTATAGTCAATTTGTTTGCAAGTATGTTTTCTATCTACAGGATACAGAGAACCCTCTCTTCCAAATCTTGCTAAGTCAAACTGCAATAAAAATCCTGTATAGATATATATTTGTTTAAATGATTTTTATCTTTATCTCAGGGATACCATATATGTACACTGGATCTGTGTAGAACAAAATACTAGCTTTTAGCCCTGTTGCAAGAGTGTATATAACTTTCTCCCTAACTGCACTTATGGTGGCAGCACAAAAGTGTTGCCATATTGAGTGAATTTAGGAGATATATCTTTTCTAGATAGCTTATATATCAGCATTTTTTTAACTTACATTTTTAGTGATTGAAAGAAGAAGGCTTCCTACAAATGTTATATGAAGGCAACTATCTGTTTGTCTACAGAATACAGGGAACCACATCTTTCAAAAATTGCTAATTCAAACAGCAATGAAAATCCTGTTTGGCTCAAAGCACCAATAAGTATATGCATATATTTGCCATATGACTTTGACATTGTACCGAAGATATCTAAAATAATTTGGGTAAAATGAGAATTGAAAGCAAGCACCCCTTATGTAATCAACTCATTTATGGTGCAGTCTCAAGAATGCCATATATTTATTTATAATTGCTTTTTGGAAATAAATTATTAGCTTTTAGTCATTTTGAGGAGTGAATATAGTTTCCACCTAAATGCACTCATGGTGGCAGCACAGAAGTGTTGCCACTTTGAGTAAATTTAGGAAATATGATTTTTCTAGATATATAGACCCTATATGAACATTCTCTTGAAAAAGGCAAGCATGTTTCTGTCTACTGAATACAGTGAATCCCACTTTCCAAACCTTGCTAAGTCAAACTGCAAAAATAATCTAGTATAGGTATATATTTGTCTTAGGATTTTGATATTGTACCAAAGATATGTAAATGAATCAGGTTTTAAAGAGTATTATGTAAGTCTCAAGGATACTATATATGTATACTTGATCTTTGTTGAAATAAATTTCTACCTTATAGTCCTGTTGCAGGAGTGAATATAACTTTCACCTAACTGCACTCATGGTGGCAGCACAAAAGTGTTGCCACTTTGAGTGAATTTAGGAAATATGATTTTTCAAGATAGTTAGTCTCAATATAAGCATTCCCTTTGAACTTACATTAATTTTTTTTTGAAAGAAGAAGACATCCTTTAACTGTTATATGAATGTAATGAAGTGAAGAAGGCAAGTATGTTGCTGTCTACAGGATACAGTGAACCTCATCTTTCAAAAATTGCTAAGTCAAACTGCAAAACAAATCCAGTATAGGTATATATGTGTCATATGATATTGGTATTGCACTAAAGATATGTAAAGTAATCAGGTTGAAATGAGTATTATGTCAGTCTCAAGGATACCATATATTTATACTTGATCTGTGTAGAAATAAATCACTAGCTTTTAGCCCAGTTGTGGCAGTGAATATAACTTTCCCCCTAACTACACTCATGGTGGCAGCACAAAAGTGTTGCCTCTATGAGTGAATTTAGGAAACATGACCTTTATAGATAGCTTAGACCCTGAATAAGCATTACTCTTTGAACTTACACTTTTAATTTGTTGAAAGAAGAAGGCACCCATTAACTGTTATACATGTATAAATAAAATGAAGTTAAGAAGGCAAGTACCAGTCTGTCTATAGGAGTCAGGGAATCCCACCTTACAAACATTGCTATTTCAAACTGCAATTAAAATCTTGTTCATTTCAAAGCACTAATAAGTACATGTATATATTTGCCATATGACTTTGATATTGCACCCAAGATGTGTAAATATGACTTTTCTAGATATTTAGACCATATATAAGCATTCTCTTGTGCTTATAGTCAATTGTTAAAGGTAGTAGGCGTTCTTTTAAATGTAAAAAAAGTATAATGAAGTTAAGAAGGCAAGTATGTTTCTGTCTACAGGATACAGTAAACCCCATCTTCCAAACCTTGCTAAGGCAAACTGCATAAAAAATCGCGTATATGTATATATTTGTTATATGATTTTTATATTGCACGAAAGATATGTAAATAAGTCTGGCTTAAATGAATATTATTGAAGCCTCAGGTATGATTTCTGCTGACAGAAACCTCATCTTCTAAGCTTTGGCAATTTCAGCTTCCAATAAATAATCTCGTTCACTTTAAAACACCAAGAATTATATTTATATATCTGTCATATGATCTTGTATATGTATGTATGAAAGTATGTGTATATATGCACATGTGCATATATATGTATGCATATATATGTACATGTGTGTAGGTGTATGTATATGCCTGTCCTGGCTGGTCATCATACATAATAATAGCTAGATCATCTGTGGGTGCAATATGTGTATACATGTATATGTGTATATGTAGGTGTAATATATATGTGTGTGTTTAAGTGTAAAGTATGTATATGTTTTGTATGTGTATATATATATGTATATACCTGTCCTAACTGGTCTGTATACAAAAGAATAGCTAAACCATCTCTAAATGCAATACTATTTGGTACATATACTATTAAGCTAATTATATATAAAGGACGTAGTGATGTTTCTGGTAGACATTTATGATGCTGTAAAAATGTGGAATTTTATAGAGCTATATCCCACAAGCAAATTATAAGGAAAAGAACCAGAAAATTTTCTGCTATATATCTTTTTATAACTCAGTTATATATCAATGCCTTTTCCTGGCTACTCTTGCTTATATCAAATATAAGTCCATAGACTTTGAAATACGTTTGTCCATAGAAACATATGTCATAACAAGTACTTCAATATACGATAATGGCTGAGGAATTAACAATTTTTTCACAGAACTGTCGTGGGGGTCTTTCTGTTGCTACAAAGAGGCGGGATTTGTTTCAGTATGTCAGATCTAGAAAAATTAACATCGTTTGCCTACAAGATACACACGTTAACCCAAAATTAGATTTTTTTATTAAAGCTGAATGGGGATTTGACGCATATTTTAGTTCATATACTACTAATAGTCGTGGAGTGATGATACTGATCAATAACAATTTCGACCAGAAGGTAAAGGAGTAAAAAACGATAAAAATGGCATTTTTTTAATCTTAAATATGCCAATAGAAGGCAAAGAAATAACTCTTGTTAATTTATATGGTCCAAACGAGGATAGGCCGCAATTTTATGAAAATTTAAAGCAGAAAATAAATGAATTTGAAACAGAACAGGTAATTATATGTGGGGATTGGAATTTTATCTTAGATCCAGAGATTGACAGTTTTAACTACTTACATGTAAACAATCCAAGAGCCAGACGATTTGTTTTAAATTTGATTGATGACGATAATTTTAAAGACCCATGGCGTATAATGAACGAAAATCTTAGGAAATATACATGGAGAAGAAATAACCCAACCCCAAAACAGGCAAGACTTGATTTCTTCTTGGTACATGATAGTATTTTTCAATATGTAACTGCTGCAAATATTATTTCTGGATATAGAACCGACCACAGTGCTATAACCCTAATATTAAAACTACATGAAAATGAAAGAGGATGGGGATATTGGAAATTCAACAACTCACTTCTGAAGGATAAAAATTTGTTGAAGAGACAAAGCAGGTTATAGATGAGGTAAAAAGGACATATGCTGCAAATATTGAGCCGGGGGAGAATATACCAAATCAAGATATAATTTTTAATATTAATGATCAACTATTCTTAGAAACACTTTTAATGATGATAAGAGGCAATACAATAAAATACAGTTCAATAAGGAAAAAAATAACTTAAAAGAAGAAATACACTTGAAAATGATATATCAAAATTAGAAACTGAGATAAATGAGAATTTTGCAAATATTGATGTTGATAAACTAGAGATATTGTCACAAAAGAAAGCAGCGCTAATTGAGTTAAGGAAATCAAAAATTGAGGGAGTTCTGCTCAGATCAAAATGTAGATATCAGGATTTAGGGAAAAAACCAATAAAATATTTTTTTAATCTAGAAAACAGGCAATACACAAATAAAGTAATGGGTAAACTAATAGACGAAAATGGAACAGAATACACAACAGATATGATTATTTAATCTTCAACATACGTCAATTTGAAAGCTCAGCCACCGTTGAGCCACGATATTTCCAATATATACATTTACCTGTATGTAAGTGACCAGTCCATGTTTATTCGGTCCAAGCTCACGATGATGTTGTTTTTTTTCAATCATCGTGAGCAATAAGCATTTTTTCAGATGCTTTCCATATGTTCTAGGTCATTTTTTCTAACACCGTTATATAACTTCAATCATCATGAGCAATTAGCATTTTTTTTCAAAAGTTTTCCATATATTCTAGGTCATTTTTGTCTAACACCTGTTTAACTTCAAGTATACAAAGTAGCATATTTTAAATGAAAAAGTGTAAGAATGCAAGAATTCAGGGGGGATGAAGGTGGGTGGGGGTCCTTGTTTTTCTCTACTGACCCCAAATGTCTGTGCGTGCGTTAAGAGGCCACTTTGGCCACCCTCTGAGGCTAATCTATAAAAATTGTTTTTCGCCATTTTCTTCTCATTAGTTTATTAGAACAATAGCCCAAGTGTAAACATCTGGTATTGATTTGACTTTTACCGTTGCTATGGTAACAAAAATGGCAGCCGAAATAGGCTGAAAACAGGAAATGGCTATTTTGGAGCTAATTTGAGACAGTTGACAGAGAAATTAACATAGAGCACAAGCAAATACCAAAAATCTATTTTAATAGATGATGAGAATTATCACTGCACACAACATATTCTTTTTTAGCTGTGATAATATCTAATTCTTAAAAAAATCGGTCTCTATAAGCCTTAAATTTGGTCTAAAATGGCGATTTCTCTATTTTAAGCCTAAATTGTCGGCCATTTTTGTTAACATATAGTAACCATTAAATTAAAATAAATGCCAGAATATTATACTTGAGTTAATTATTCTATTTAACCAATTAGATGAAATTGGTGAAAAGCAACTTTCAGATTTTGGCTCCAGAGGGGGCCAAATTAGCCCCTTAAGGCACATACCCCTTTATTGCTCTTTCATGAAAAAACATCACTGAAAAATGTTTGGATGGTGCTTAACTTTTGGCGCTGTGTACAGATCATAGTCCAGGATTTTCCTGCATGGGTTTAGGGACTTTCAATGCAGTTGCTTAGGATAGCAAGAAGAATTCAAGACCTCTTAGAGAATGTACAGACTCGATTGCTAACGTTTCGAACAGCGAATACTCCAAATGATCGAATACGATATTGATGAACAATTGTTGTCCTCGATAAGTGTAAACCTCGGGAACTGTGTATTGCCTAAGAAGCAAACTAGAACATTCTAAACAACATTATTAGATTATTCAATGAGTACCCGGACAGATCCATACTGGTACAGTCGTGGTCGAAAGAAAGCGAAAATTAGTCTAAAAGTCGAATGCGACGCTTAGTCTACTCCTTTTTAGCTACGACATTTTGTCGTAATATGTGTGCACTGGAATGATCCTGAATAGAGAATTGACCAAAGACTTGTCAAGCTGAATTCAGACCTCCACTGGAGATTTAGATCAGATATGTTTAGAGCCATTCAATGCGTTTTATTTTTTTTTCATGATCTATATCCTCAAAAACTGTCTTTTAATTTGTCGTCTGCAGTAACTTATGTTTTAGAAAACCTTTAGTTGATAATGTCAGGCAAAAAATATATGCAGAGGACGTCTTAGCAGACAAAATAGCGAGATGCATTTTTGATGGCTCTTTAAGGGTTTATTCTGACTGTTGAAAAATATTTTTAAGTTATGATGCCAATATTCTTTGGCTTAAAATATGTCGTCTGCTTATTATGTCTGCTGTATATATTCATATATATTTAAATGTACGAGGATCATCCAATAAGTTCTGACAATGGTCTCATATCTCAGAAACTGTTATTGTAATAAGAATTATATTACCCATCGCATGTGGCCGTGGGTGTTGCCTTTTCATGTTTGAAATTTGGAGTTTTTATCACGACCTGATCTTATGCTATACAAATTTGTAGACAACACTGTGAGAGTCCATGGCCACGAAAAATCTCGTTTTTTACTAATTTCTGCTGGGGGTAGAGTTAGATAAAGATGCTATATGTTTCTTTGGAAAGTTATATTAGTGGTTGGCGATGTTGTTTGAATACACAATTGACCCCTAAAAGCAAATGTCACAATGACATTAACCTAGTTGCTTTGAACGTTCTTTGTTGCTAGGCAACAACAGAAAACTTCATTTTTGCCTCTCTTTAAGCGTTAATTATAAAAAAGTACATTTTGAACACCTTATAAAAGCCATTATGACCAATTTGCGTATTAATAGATACATGTTTCGGTAAATCTGTTCTATAGTCTTCTTAACCAATAGAAAATATTTACTTTCAATAAATACTATATACCAAATTAAATACACTATTAAAACAACCCATTTTTAAGTGAAATATTTCTTGCAAAATCAGTGTTATGTCATAATCAAAACCCTGCTGACACCACAATCACAAGCCAAACCATTATCTATGACGCTCAGAATCAACATACATAATGTCTTTATTTATCTGCATAAAAAGTTTTTTAAGAGGAATTTCTAATTTATTAGAAATTTGGGCATGTATACCATATATAGTGTCCCGTCCATGACCCTTTACATTGTGTTCTTTAGTTGCCTAGCAACCATTGCGATTGCAACATGGAGACTATTTGAACAGGTTACACAATTTCCTATATTCTAAATAACATGTGAAGATTGTTGGAACAGGTCCTAGAGAAATAGGTTTTGTTTTATAGGGTCATTGTCAGAACTTATTGGATGACCCTCGTTTTCAAATGCGCTATATTTTTATCATGAAAGAAAACACTATGACCCCTATCAGTCAGTCCCCATCAGGGATCATATTGTTTACAGTATAGGCTACCAAACTACATCATTAGATGTACATGCAGACGACAACTGTTGTGAAATTTAGGAGGGGAGGAGGTGTAATTACGGTAAAATTAAGAATAACTATATCTAGAATTTTACTAATACATTGGGTCATTTGGTGATTTACAACAAATCTGTCTGCCAGTGTTGTCTCCTGATAACCTCTGCAAACAGTTTGGATCAACTTCAAGGCTGGCAAAACGTTGTACCTGATCTGGATCCAAACTGTTTGACACTCTGATGACTATCTTTTGGAAAAAAGTTGATTTTGAAATAAAATCAGCAGGCGACAAAAACAATGCAAAATTACCCAGTAGGCAAAGAGATTGAAAAAGAAACCAGAGATAAAAGTACTTGACAGATTCTAGATAAGCTCTCATTCAATGAGGTAGTAAAACAATTAAAATGCTATGAGCTGTCAGTTTGTATTAAAGTTAGCTAGCTATTTTCTAGCTTTGGGTTAACGTTTCCTCTCTCTCTCTCTCTCTCTCTCAGCCCCTATTTCTCCGGTCCATGCCCGGCGTGTCCTTTGGAGCCTTTGGATTCTTGTTTTGCATTTGGTGATAGTCCTTGAGCTATTGTGGCCGTGGTTGGCCCCTGGTCCCATCCCTCGTCCTTTGGCCTGCCTTTCATTTAGATCCTTGTGCGCTGGGTGATTCGAGAGCTGTCTTTGGTAGTTGGGTCCGTGGGCCTCCGATTTTTCTTTGATCCAGGTTGAATAGGTAGGCCGTTGTAGCCCGCTGATTCTGGCGGGCCCGTCGGCCCCTCTTCCCTGTTTTCCCGGGTCTCGTCGTTTTATTGGTGGTCTTTTGGCCCTGCTGGTTATGTGTCTCTGTTCACCGGCGGTCCTGGCAGGCCATTGGGTTTGTGCTTCGTCTCTGTCTTCCGGACGGGCCCATATTTTGCCCTGTCGGCCCGCTCATGTTTGCTCTAATATTTTCGGTAGCATTTTCCCTCTATGGGTTGGCTTGTCTGGGTGGTTCGCCCCTTTGGTCCTGTTGGACCGTTGGTCGTCGGCCTTCTGGTCGGGGCCGTCGTTCCTCATGGTCCTTTGATTGATAATAGTTAATTCCCCGCATAACACATATCCAGTCGGCATCCTCTTTGTAGGACTGTGTGTTACCCTAATTCATCTTCAGCATAGCAGAGGTCGGTCTCGTCACCGGCCTCTGATTTTGTTTTTCTATTTTATGTTTATGTTATTTTTAGAAGACTTCTTTTAAATTACTACCTCACTTTGTCGGTGATCATCTTTGAGTATAAAATAAGCACCATGGGGGCGCTTGGGGACTCCCGTTAAAGGAAAGTCATCAATAACGCTGCGGAGGGCAGGGGAAGAGGGCGTAAGTCCATGGGGCTGGGGGAGGGTACTCTGATGCTTTCAGATATACGTAGGCTCGGGCCATTTTTAGGGGTTCAAATTTTGAATTTTAGGGGGGAGGGGGTTCAGAAAGAAGATTTTTTTCGGGGGGGGGGGTTGGGATATGATGACACTGTGGGCATTGGGGGGGGGGGCATCGCAAAACTGGACTATATTTTGGAGTTATTTCTAAATTTAAGGTTTAGATACAGATTTGGCATATTTTTGGGGGGTTGCTAACTTTCAATTATTTTGGGGTATATCTGATACTTCTAATACTTTTTTGGGAGAGGGGGAATGCTTGGCCCAAGTCTACGTAGCAAGAAAAATTGAGAGTACCGCCCCCCCCCCCTACCCGGGGGCATAAGAAGACTCCATCACTTCCTTCTCTCAAACAAGGCCGACTCCCACACGACAGTCCATGGTTTTCTGTTACTGTTATGAATCTCCTTTATTCATAAAAACATCCTCTCATGTAAAGTTAAGATACAAAATGAGTTATAAGTATGTGATATTGGGCGGTGGTATAGTATTCAGCCATCTCACGTTAAGCATACTATAAAACAGTACATTTACTTCATATTATTACATTATTTCATTTTGCCGTGTCCTAGCACAACGCGTTATGAAAAATGTAATAATTTTAACAAGAAGGAACAACTCATTGATTTTTTCTTACAGCAATTTTTACAATGGTTTATTCACGTTCAAAACGCCCTTATTACTTTAAATATGCTCTTAAATAATGAGAAATAAATTCCATGAACAGAATTGATATAGTATTATATTTACATAGTATACAGCCATCTAATGCAAATATACTTTAAAAACCCACAAGCTTTATTTCATATTACTACATTATTTCATTTTGCGGTTTCATAGCAAAACGCATTATGAAATAATGTAATGATTTTGAAAAATGTGAAAAATGATTGATTTTTTATTCTGACAGCAATCCATAAAATGGTTTATTCACGGACGAAACGCCTATTTGAATATGTCTGTAAATGAATCCCGTGAACATAATTTATATTGTGTTATATTTGAATAGTATTCAGCCATCTCACGTTAAGCAAACTATAAAAACAGTATATTTACT
The DNA here is from genome assembly GCA_964019695.1 of Loripinus fragilis. NCBI lineage: Eukaryota > Metazoa > Mollusca > Bivalvia > Lucinida > Lucinidae > Loripinus > Loripinus fragilis. The sequence continues at coordinate 47,342,533 of OZ026531.1, forward strand.
TCATATTATTACATTATTTCATTTTGCGTTGTCCTAGCACAACGCATTATGAAATAATGTAATAATTTTAACAAGCAGGAACAACAGATTGATTTTTTCTTACAGCAATTTTTACAATGGTTTATTCACGTACAAAACACCTTTTTAAATATGTCTGTAAATGAATCCCGTGAACATTATTTATATTGTGTTATATTTGAATAGTATTCAGCCATCTCACGTTAAGCATACTATAAAAACAGTATATTTACTTCATATTATTACATTATTTCATTTTGCGTTGTCCTAGCATAACGCGTTATGAAATAATGTAATAATTTTAACAAGAAGGAACAACTGATTGATTTTTACAGCAATGCTCTTAAATAATGAGAAATAAATCCCATGAACAGAATTGATATAGTGTTATATTTAAATAGTATACAAAGTAAGTAAGTTGCAAAGATCAGGGATCGATACAATCAAGTACCACACCTGACCCAGGATAACAATGGGAAATCAACATAGAACACCACAAACGAGAGCCAAGAGATCAGCTCTTTCCCAGCAGGTGACCACAAGGTACATATAAACAGACGTTCACAAAGGCATAGCAAACACAAGACAGAAAAGACATAAAAGATCCACAAAAGAAGGTCCGCCTTGGAATGGCCAGTTAAATATTTTACTGGAGGGCTTAAACCCGCCTCACGGCGCCAACCCCACCCCTAACTCTAATGCGAACCAGGACACAACTGGGAAAGTGACAAAAAACAACACACACACTATAGGTCAAGCCCTTTCCCAGCAGGTGACCACAAGGCTACAAAGATCAGACACGACATTACAACTTCAACTTTGTCACTGAATTGGGTACCATTTAAAAACCACATTGTTCATTTAAATACTTGCCCTTTAATCAGTTATTAATAAAAGTATTGTGTTTATTTTGAAAGGAAAATATACATATTAAAAGCGGAGTTCCAAAGCAGTAGAAATGCCACGGTCTTTTACTAAGATACAAATCATTTGGTTATTACACTGTAATCACTTACCAACAAAAACTTTAATAATAATTAACAATTAACACAATTTCCAACTCGAGAGTCTAGGCAGGGGATTTGGGATCCCCACTCCCTTATGTTGACCCGCGCATAATTTTAAGAATGAAGGGGTATATTTTTATAGACAAAGGTGGGAAAATAAAAAAATAAAGCAAAAAGTTCACTTTTCATTAAATATCCATCCTGGTTTTCATTTCATTTCATAGAAAGTAACTATATATTTATGAAGCGCAACACATATGTGAAGTTTACCAATAATACCATTTGTTGAAAGTGGGGCAATGTATACCACGTGGCAATAACAAGGTCCATTTGTTGGGCTATACTTGATGCACATGCGTGGATCCAGAAAATTTTGTCAGAGGGGGTATAACTCAACTTTGACATTTTTTTTTTTTCTTCTTTAGTTGATGAGGGGAGAGAGGATCCAAATACATTTATCACTAAAAGCGGACCATCATTGGCCCACCTGCAAAACGTCATTTAAATGACGTTTCGCTGGCGGGCTGATGATGGTCCAATCTTAAATGCTGGCTCGGTAACTTTATGATTGCATCAGAATTTCTAAGGAACCCTATAGCTTTGTGATTTTCCAGTCTTGGTTTTCTGTCTGAAGAAATGATTGACCATCGGCTACCCATAGAGCGACCATCAAAGACTCTGATCAGACTGCGTAGATGTGCAGGCTGATCTGCGTCTTCAATAGGCGCACCTTTTGCTGGAAACCAACTCTTACAATGTATATTGGTTAGGCATACATAATATGTAACAGTTTTTAAATTATGGCTTGTCTTTGCAGCTTACAATCCTGGTTACCAGTCTTACAGATGACAAATTATACTGAGGGGCAAAAGAAGCGTTACTAGCATCTAAAATTTATGATAAATTACTAACAATGGCGTAGCCAGAACGATGCAAACGTTACGCACATTAAAGGGAGACTACTGGAACAAGAAGAAATTCTCTTTAACTGCTTCCCTTTTCAAAATGGAAACTCCTCTTAAAGGAAAGAATTGGCTCCCAAAGGGACGGATTCTTTCCTTTAAGAGCTGTTCCTTATGGTATGACAAATCACGTTTACTACATTGAGTGACCTCCCTTGAATGTTACTATTTTATTACGCACGTGCGAAACAGGAGCTAGGCCAATGACTAAGAAGAAAAAGTGACAGCAGTTAATTAGCATTCTCCCTAAGAATCATGCAGATGGTGATAAGTGACTAGTCACAGAAATCAATAATGTTACCTCCATTTAATCAGACTTGTTGAAAAACTTTCACGAAACAAAGCATTTTCTTTTTCTGACAGTGGTTGCCATGGAAACCGGGAATTAAGATTTCTTGGAGATTGGCGGAGAATTGCCCAAGGAAAATTGTGAAATTAATTGACACTTTTCAGGCTGGCCTTTATGATACCAGTTTTATTTTGATTACATACACTGCTAGCTCCCTTTAGAGGACCACATTAGTTATACACAAAAGTTTAGTGAAAAATGAAATATGCCCTTTGTATTGTGTTGCCTAGCAACAAATGTGACACCATGGAAACCAATTTTCAAAACACTAAAAATTGACCATTTTTAAATCTGATTATCTTTTTTCAGCAAAGCTATATATGAACGACATACATAGTGTCTAAATAACCCATGTCTGGTTTACAAATGCCATGAATAAAAAACTCAAAATGTTTATAATTTTTGTTTCCATGGCAACCAAACTATCTGACTGTCAGAAATTTTACAAAATACTCCAATTTTAAAGCAGATTATCTTGCTTATGCAAACAGAAATATGAATAATTTATACACATTCAGGCAAGTCCACATCTTATTAACAAAATCCAAAAAACGAAAATAATAATAATATTATTTAAATATAGGTTACCATGGCAACCAAACCATCAGATAGTCCGTGATTTTACGAAAAAACGAGCATTTTCAAAGCAAAATATCACCCCTTAACAAAGGATTTGATTGTTTATTTATGTACACATTATGTAACTAGCTCCTGATTTTCAACATCAAATTAAAATATACAAATGAATTATCTCAATTCGTTTTACCATGTCAACCAAAACATCATACCATCAGCGATTTTACAAAAGTGGCATATTCAACGAAAAGGGCATATTCAAAGTAAACTATCTCCTTCCAGCACGACAGAATATGAATATTTTTAAACATATTTTACATAATATACATCTGCAATACAAACACAAAATAATAGTTTTTAAAATTCCTGATTATAGTTACCATGGCAACAGGAATTGCCAAAACCGTTTTACTCTGTAGCAAAGAAATATTACAAAAAATGAAGTTTGCCCAAAGAAAAATGTGAAATTTTCACTTTTAGACTGGCTTTTATGATACAAGTTCTTTTGATAACATTAACTACTAGGTCTGTTTAGAAACCCACATTAGTTGTACACAAGATTTTAGTGAAAAATGAAACATGCCATTTGTATTATGTTCCCTAGCAGCAAACGTGTCACCATGGTTACCAATTTTCAGCATGGAAACCAGTTTTCAGAACTCTAAAAATTGACCGTTTTCAAATCTGAATAACTTTTTACAGCAAAGCTGTATATGATCGACTTACATATATTGTCTAAATAATCCATGTCTGATTTACAAATACCATGAATAAAAGAACTCGAAATGTTTATAATGTTTGATTCAATGGCAACGGATCTAACTGACCGTCAAAATTTTACAAAAAACTGCAATTCTAATGCAAATTATCTTTTTTTTCTGCGAACAGAAATATGGATTATGTAAACACATTCTGGCAAGTCTACATCTGTTTAGCAAAAACGAAAAATTGAAAATAATGAAATTATTTAAATATAGGTTACCATGGCAACCAAACCATCAGATTGTCAGTTATTTTACAAAAAAGAGCATATTCAAAGCAAAACATCTCCCCTAAACAAAGGATCAAATTGATTATTTTAGCACATATTACGTAACCAGCACCTGATTTTCAACATCAAATTCAAATTTACATATGATTTTTTTCAATTCATGTTACCATGGCAACCAAAACATCATACCATCAGCGATTTCACAAAAATGGCATATTCTACGAAAAGGGCATATTTAAAGCAAACTATCTCCTTCCAGCACAACAGAATATGAATAATCTTAAACATATTTTACATAATGCGGTCTGTTTAGAGACCAACATGAGTTTAATTTACACAAAATTTTAGTGAAAAATGAATCATGCCATTTGCCTAGCAGCAAACGTGCCAACATGGCAACTAATTTTCAGCATGGAAACCAATTTTTAGAACTCTAAAAATTGACCTTTTTCAAATCTGAATAACTTTTTTTACAGCAAAGCTGTATATGAACGACATATATAGTGTCTAAATAATCCATGTCTGATTTACAAATGCCATGAATAAAAGAACTCAAAATGTTTATAATTTTTGTTTCCATGGCAACGGAACTAACTGACCGTCAGAATTTTACAAAAAACTGCAGTTCTATAATGCAAATTATCTTTTTTTCTGCGAACAGACATATGGATTATGTAAACACATTCTGGCAAGTCTACATCTGTTTAGCAAAAACGAAAAATTGAAAATAATGAAATATTTTAAATACAGGTTACCATGGCAACCAAACCATCAGATTGTCAGTTATTTTACATAAAAGAGCATATTTAAAGCAAAACATCTCCCCTGCACAAAGGATCAAATTGATTATTTTAGCACCTATTACGTTACCAGCACCTGATTTTCAAACTCAAATTTAAATTTACAAATGAGTTATCTCAATTTATGTTATCATGGCAACCAAAACATCATATAATCAGCGATTTCACAAAAAATGGCATATTCAACAAAAAGGGCATTTTCTATGCAAACTACCTCCTTCCAGCATGACAAAATATGAATAATTTTCAACATATTTTACACAATCTATATCTGTTGTATAAATACACAAATAATTGTTTTAAAAGACTCCAGATTAGAGTTACCATGGCAACAGTTACAGGAAAAGCCACAAAAGTTTTTAACTTTATTGCCAAAAAATATGACAAATATTGAGATTTGCCCAAGGAAAAATGTGAAATTGAAGCCTTTCAGGCTGATATGAGTTTTCCTTTGATTACATTTACTACTTGCTCTGTCTAGATGGCCATATTAGTTGTATTTATAATTTTAGTAAGCTATGTTCCGTTCTCTCAGTTTATTGCTCGTTGGCATGGTAACCAAAATGAAGGAATTTGGCCTAAAATGGCCAAAAATGTTAAAAGACATCTTTTGCACATTCACATATCCAACAAAACACCAATTTTGATTCTGATCTTTATATGCTGAAACATTATAGCTCAAAGGGAGTAGAATAAAATATTAAATAAACCCAATATGATCTTTGTACAAATCATTCCAGACTACCAAAGGTGGGTGGGGTAACCAATCTTGGAAAACCCTATTTTGTTGAATATTTGAACCACTACAATCATTTTCCCTGCCTACTAAGAGGTGCATACAATTATTGATAAGTTCTAAATGGTATTCACCTTTCATACAATAAAAGAACATGCATCCGGTCTACCACTTTCTGGTCGTAACCATGGAAACAATAACTGTACTATACAGAAAAACATAAACTTGATTTGGCTTCAAAGCTATAAAATCATTTTAAATTGATTTATCCAAAGCTTGTTCTAAAATTTTATACTCAACTATCTTTATGCACATCAAATTCTGTAATATAATAACTAGATGGAACAATTCTAACCACTATTAAATACAATTAATTTCATTTCCATTCTGCAAAAGGCCTGTGATTGTTTCCATGGTTACAACCAGAAGCAGGTAAAACCAAATTCATGTTTAACTTTTTTATGAAACTCAATGGTCCCCATTACATATTGGCAGTATTCAAATATTTCAATATCTCTGCCACTATTTGGCATACTTGCTAAAAGTTATTGAAATAAGTTTTTGTTATATACCTGATTACCCCACCCACTTTAAATGACTGTAATTGTTACAAATTATTCAGTTTTCAAATCATATTGATAATGTCAATAAGACTCAACTCAATTTTCCTTTTAGCTAATTCAGAACTTATTTTTATTAGCTTGAATCACTTAAACACTCTAGAGATAGATAGGCTGTATTGTCTTCGAAAAGTTTTAATGATGTAAAATAATGTTTCTTATATATCTGGTCACCCAACCCACTTTCAACGTTTATAATTGTTACCAATTAAAACTTTACTTATTAATTTTGCTAAAATCATATTGATAATGTTAATATGTTTCATTTCAACTATCTTTTATACACATAGGGAACTTGCATTATAACCATCTGTACATTTTACTGTTTAAAGGCGCAATATATTTAATATCCATTTTACAACAGGTCTGTATTTGTTTCCATGGTAACGGCAAGAAAGAGGTAAACCTCAAACATGTTTTACAGTCTATAGAACTTGGAGGCCCCTATCAAGAATTGGCAGTATGCAAAAATGCCATTGTCCCCACCACTATTGGGAAACTTGGATTTCTTTTGCTCCGGTATTCAGTTTAATTTACTGTTGAGTCCTTATCCTTGCTTTATCTCCTTGTTATATCTTGATTTTATATGTTTTAGGAGATGATGCATTGATAAGTTAGGGGTCTTTCATGCAAACCAAATATCTATGTGTCTTGATCCACATCTGAATTAAGGGTGAGGTTGGCGCCGTAAAACCGGTTTAAGCCCTCCAGTAAAATATTTTACTGACCGTTCCAAGGCGGTACTTCTTTTGTGGATCTTTTATGTTTTTGTTCTGTCTTGTGTTTGCTATGTTTTGTGCACGTCTGTTTATATGTGCTTTGTGGTCACCTGCTGGGAAAGGGCTGACCTCTTGGCTCTCGTTTGTGCTGTCTTCCGTGAGTTTGTCACTTTCCCATTGGTATCCTGGGTCAGGTGTGGTACTTGATTGTATCGATTCCTGATCCTTGCACCATTACTTACTTTTGTTTAAAAATCACTAAAACTCGTTTTGGTTATATATCTGGTTACCCCACCCACTTTTCAAAGTCTATAAATGGTACTATATCAAACTTAACGTATTAATTTTGCTGGAATCATATTGATAATGTTAATATATCTCAACAAAACTATCTTTTAAATATACTAAAACTTGAATTATATCTAACTGGAAATATTTAATCACTTTAAGGTGCAATTTATTAAATATCTTGCGACAGTACTCTGATTGTTTCCATGGTTACCCCCAGAAGGTGGTGAAATCTACGCATCATTTCGTGTTTTATGAAAGCTAAATTTTAGAACTTACCATTAACTGTATATGTCTCTATGTACGCTGGGGGAATGGCTGTAGTAGCTCAAAATTGCCTAAAATAGGCTTTTTTTCATACCTGGCTACCCCACCAACTTTGGTTGCCATGATAACAAGGAAAATGAAATATTTTGAACATTTTTATTTTTTCATTACTGACGCCTAGCATCACTAGATATCCCTAAAATAAAATTCACCCCTTTTGATATTTCCTGTCTCAACAACTATCATTTAAAAATGGTCAAAAAGTGAAATTTCAGGCCGATAGCAATATTCACGTTGCCATGGAAACCAAATTGAGACATAAAACCAAACTAGCGTGTGTGCAACTTTTCAAGTTTGTATCGATGCTTTGTATGCTATATAAACTAATGTCTACACATTGGTGTCTGTTGGTCATTTTATTCCGTAAAGTTAGGCATTTTTCCAATTTTGCTATTATGTTGCTACTTTGGTTGCCATGGATACCGAATATAGAAACATTTTGACCTTTTTTATTCTTTCATTTATGACACAAGACATTAGTATATATTCCTTTTGCTGACACCTTTAATCTCACCTTTGCTGTAAAAAGATAATTCGGATAGAAATTTGTCAATTTAAGCCTCCAAAAATATTATAGAGATAACCCCTCTTTGTTGCCATAGAAACATACTCTGCAAGTTTTTTTTTATCCTTTTCCATTTGTGATATTGAAAGTTAATACCTTATTAAATTTTTTCGCACAGCATAAACCATTATACTTTAAAAGATAAATAGGCTGCATTGTCTTCAAAAAGTGTAATTTTTCGTTTTTCCAAAACTAGAAAACATGCTTCTGGAGGCAAAATCTTTAACTGGTCGTTGCCATGGTAACGGCATGACAATAACCGTTTCCCTTTGGGTATGTGACTTTTATGTTATAAGGAATCTATTGCGCCAATTTTTTTGGCATTCTGAAAAAGTCACTTATCAGCTTTTCTACTGGGCCTGCATGATTCTTAGGGAGAATGCTAATTTAAATATATACATACACATTATTACTTTAGTAACTTGATCCGATGGGTCGGATCACGTCGAGTGGGTGCGCCAGGAACGACCGGATCACACGAGACGAAGTCTCGTGTGATCCGGTCGTTCCTGGCGCACCCACGAGACGTGATCCGACCCATAGGATCAAGTTACTAAAGTAATGATGTATTTATTATATACCTATAAAAATACAACAACAAGGCTAGAACGACTCAATGATACATGCATTTGCACAAATGTAAGGTAAAATACTACGGCAGACCTATGTGATGTGGCATGATATTTTTACACAAGTAGTAATACATCAGCTGTTCACTGCTGAAAGAATTGGAAAACCGCCATTTTGAAAATTGTCTTCCTCGAGTCCACCTCGGAATTTCAAACGTCTATAACTTTCTTATAAATGAATAAAAACATAAAGTGTGGGTACTCGTTTTCTTAATTAGACCGTAAGGAACATTTTGGTACCAAATTTATTGTGTTTTTCTATAATTTTTCATTTTGTACCTCTAGCTCCTCCTGTTCCCGTGGTGGAAGACAGAAACGTTATGCATCGTCATCGCATATATATGACGTCATTTGTGACGTCAAAAGTGCAGACAAACGATGAGTCTTTCTTTCGAACACGTTTTAAAAAAAATAAACATCATAATAATATTTGATTCAGATTCCGGCCTGTTGCAAGGTTTTACCCAAATACAGCACCAGTGTAAAAGTAGTTCGACGTGGGTAAACTATGGAGGATGGTGATACGGAATCAGAAAACGCTAGTAGGGTGATACAGGATTTTGTATTTTTGTGTAGGAAAATAGGTAGTATCGATGTGTATTTTTTGTAGGTATATAATAAATAATATATATTAGCCAACAAACCTTGTAAACAAAATCAACAAATTAAAATAACCCCGTGCTTTACTCAAGATTTTGGTCATGGTAAGCTTGTGCAGCTCGTGTTTGTGAGCCTCATACAATACATGACAAAAATTTACTGTACTGTATCTTTTGCCTCTCAGTATATAAGAGTTTTATCTGATTTTTTTTATTTTTATGAGGTGACACTTTTAACCTCTTTCTTTTTTTTTTTAGTACCCACACGTACGTTTTGGTAGAGAAATAAGAAAATTATCTTTTGATTATGCATTCTTATCTGGAGGCCTGAATTAAATAATTGTTGAAATCTATTGCTTTACAGCATTGTGACTACAACAGTGTGTTAACTGTATTGTAAAAACTTCCAAACTGCACGCTCATGCAATTGCACAGGATCATTTGGGCCTCGTCACGACAAAACCTGTCTTTGGGGTTTCCGACAAAGCCAGACTCAAACCAGTCTCATCACCTGCAGAGACTAGCTAGAAAACTAGAACTTCGCTTGTAGCAAGTTTAGATATGATACTTTCCAATAAGCAAATGACAAAGGCGCTGATCAGACTGCGCGTCTGCGGCTTTGCTGTTCTCAAACACCAAAGACAGGTTTTCTCACGTCGAGGACCATTTAGGAATCTTTTCCCTTTTCCCTTTTCCCTTGAGTGCCTTACTATTAAAGTTCATTAAAACTACATGTACACTGTATTGCTTTACAATAAAAAGTTTCTAATATTTTATTGCCATTTAAAACTGCTGCTTTTGTTAGATCTCGAACATACACGCACGCATTGCGATTACATACCATTGATGTGTCTCGCTACAGTACTGATGTGATTGTGGAAACTTCCAAACTGCACCTTCTTGCATTTGTACAGGATCATTTAGGAATCTTTTCCCTTGAGTGCCTTACTATTGAAGTTCATTAAAACTACATGTACACTGTATTGCTTTACAATAAAAAGTTTCTAATATTTTATTGCCATTTAAAACTGCTGCTTTTGTTTGATCTCGAGCATAAACGCACGCATTGCGATTACATACCATTGATTTACAACAGTGTGTCTCGCTACAGTACTAATGTGATTGTGGAAACTTCCAAACTGCACCCTCTTGCATTTGTACAGGATCTTTTAGGAATATTTTTCCTTGAATGCATTACTATTTAAGTTTATTAAAACTACACGCAGTGCTTTACAATAAGAACGTTTCTAATATTTTATTGCCATTTAATACAGTAACTGCTGATTTTGTTTGATCTCGAACATACACACACACGCACTCGCATACAATTGTAGAGCAACAAAATGCTCCCCTACACAATTTGCTCCTTTTAGTAGCTTATTGTGTACCCTGCATACACAATATGCTCCGCTGGAGCATTTTGTGTACCCTGCATACACAATATGCTACCAGAGGAGCATATTGTGTAGGGTTGGTACATATGTTATTTCAGTGGTCGTCCGAGGGTACACAATATGCTCTTCTTGAAAACATGTCTCGTGGTATGTTTGCCTTTTTTTCTAACTGTCCTCTCGACATCCATCTGTCTATCTTACGAACCTTGTGTCTAAAGCCATGTCCGCATCATAATTGTATTATAGTGGTCTTTAATCCCCATCAACAATATTTTGGAGACGTTGTCTCCAAATTTGGCTTCTTACCGACATGAAATCAACCTTTGGAAACCGTAGTAAGGAAAGATGGGGAAACTCCGGGGGTTAAATGTAGAAATGTAATGAACCTGTATGAGTCGAGGACAACATGGACATTCATAAATGCTATACCTGTTCCATTGGAATATATAATATGACTACCATTGTAGCCATTTTGATATCCGTCAAAAACCATCTTTTCCCACCCCCACGTCAGATTGAATCTAAACTTGGTTGGAGGGTTAGGGGCAACATGGAAATTCAGAATTGCTTGAATCATTCGATTCTGATATCCAATTTGGCTCCCATGGCAACAATCTTGATTCTTTCAAAAGGCATAACTTTACTTACCATACATGTATGTCAGGTTATACTGAAACATGTTGGAAGGCATGGGGCTAACATGGGAATAGAGACTTTCTGAACGCGGTTAATTCAGGTATTGACCACAGAAACATACAATGTTCTGCACTGACACTTACTAGTAAGCGGGCGCTCGCAAAGATATGAGACGATTCATTATAAAGGTGACGAATCATTTATTGTATGTATGTTTTAAATTTATGATCAGAACTAATACCGAGTAAACTTGAATAATGTATTTTGACATATGCTTGCTACTGACCGTTTTATGGTTAGGATTTAATGTATGCACTAATATCTTTCGGCGAAGTAGTTTCTTGCTGTACAAATTCTTAACATATAGCGTTATCTAACTTTGAGTATTATACCATCAAAATGATTCTACCTAAGTCCCATTACTGAACCGTACCTACACAATACGCTTCAAATAAAATAAAACTACTAAGGTAGTGTATTGTGTACCTAGCATACACAATATGCTCCAATTATCATAATACTACTGAGATAGTATATTGTGTGCCATACCTACACAATATGCTCCAAATATCGTAATACTACTGAGGTAGCATATTGTGAACCTTACCTACACAATATGCTCCCATTATCATAATACTACAGAGGTAGAATATTGTGAACCTTACACACACAATATGCTCCCTTTATCATAATACTACTGGGGTAACATATTGTGTACCTTACCTACACAATATGCTCCAATTATCATAATTCTACCGAGGTAGCATATTGTGTACCTTACCTACACAATATGCTCCCATTATCCTAATACCACCAAGGTAGCATATTGTGTACCTTACCTACACAATATGCTCCAATTATCATAATACTACCAAGCTAGCATATTGTGTACCTTACCTACACAATATGCTTCCATTATCATAATACTACTGAGGTAACATATTGTGTACCTTACCTACACACTGTGCTCCAATTTTCATAATACAACCGAGGTAGAATATTGTGTACATTACCTACACGATATGCTCCCATTATCATAATACTACCGAGGTAGCATATTGTGTACCTTACCTACACAATATGCTCCCATTATCATAATATCATTAAGGTAGCATATTGTGTACCTTACCTACACAATATGCTCCCATTATCATAATACTACCGAGGTAGCATATTGTGTACCTTACCTACACAATATGATCCCATTATCATAATATTACTGAGGTAACATATTGTGTACCTTACCTACACAATATGCTCCAATTATCATAAAACTACCGAGGTAGCATATTGTATACCTTACCTAAACAATATGCTCCCATTATCATGATACTACCGAGGTAGCATATTGTGTACCTATCCTTCACAATATGCACCCATTACCAAAATGCTACCAAGGTAGCATATTGTGTACCTTACCTACACAATATGTTCTCATTATCATATTACTACACCATAATCATACTACCAAGGTAGCATATTGTGTACTCTAACTACACATTATGCCCCCTTTTCATATTACTACCCCAATTATCATAATACTACCAAGGTAGCATATTGTGTACCTTACCTACACAATATGCTCAAATTATCATAATACAACCGAGGTAGCATATTGTGTACCTTACCTCCACAATATCCCTCCATTATCATAGTACCACCAAGGTAGCATCGTGTGTACACTACCTAAACAATACGCTCTGAATATCATAATACTCTGAGGTAGCATATTGTGTACCTTACCTACACAATATGCTCCCATTGTCATATTACTACCCCATTATCATACTAAAAAGGTAGCATGCTGTGTACCCTATCTATACAATATGCCCCCATTATCATATTACTACCCCGTTATCATAATACTACAAAGGTAGCATATTCTGTACCTTACCTACAAAATATGCTCCAATAAACATACTACTACCGAGGTAGCATATTGTGTATCTTACCTACACAATATGCTCCAATTATCATAATATTACCTAGATAGCATATTGTGTACCTTACCTACACAATAGGCTCCCCTTATCATTAAACCACGAAGTTATCATATTGTGTACCTTACCTACACAATATGCTCTGAATATCATAATGCTACTGAGGTAGCATATTGTGTACCTTACCTACACAATATGCTCTAATTATCATAATACTACCGAGGTAGCATATTATGTACCTTACCTACACAATATGCTCCAATTATCATGATACTACCAAGGTAGCATATAGTGCAATTAACCTATACTATATGCACCCATTACTAAAATGCTACCAAGGTAGCATATTGTGTACCTTACCTACACAATATGCTCCCATTATTATATTACTACCCTATTATCATTATACTACCAAGGTAGCATATTGTGTACCCTACCTACACAATATGCTCCAATTATCATAATAGAACTGAGGTAGCATATTGTGTGCCTTACCTACACAATATGCTCAAAATATCATAATACTCTGAGGTAGCATGTTGTGTACCTTACCTACACAATATGCTCCCATTATCATGATACTACCAAGGTAGCATATTGTGTTCCTAACATACACAATATGCACCCATTTCCAAAATGCTACCAAGGTAGCATATTGTGTACCTTACCTACACAATATGCTCCCATTGTCATATTACTACCCAATTATCATACTAAAAAGGTAGCATGCTGTGTACCCTATCTACACAATATGCCCCCATTATCATATTACTACCCCATTATCATAATACTTCCAAGGTAGCATACTGTGTACATTACCTACAAAATATGCTCCAATAAACATACTACTACCGAGGTAGCATATTGTGTATCTTACCTACACAATATGCTCCAATTATCATAATATTACCTAGATAGCATATTGTGTACCTTACCTACACAATAGGCTCCCCTTATCATTATACCACGAAGTTATCATATTTTGCCTTACCTACACAATATGCTCTGAATATCATAATGCTACTGAGGTAGCATATTGTGTACCTTACCTACACAATATGCTCTAATAATCATAATACTACCGAGGTAGCATATTATGTACCTTACCTACACAATAAGCTCCAATTATCATGATACTACCAAGGTAGCATCTAGTGCAATTAACCTATACTATATGCACCCATTACTAAAATGCTACCAGGGTAGCATATTGTGTACCTTACCTACACAATATGCTCCCATTATTATATTACTACCCTATTATCATTATACTACCAAGGTAGCATATTGTGTACCCTACCTACACAATATGCTCCAATTATCATAATAGAACTGAGGTAGCATATTGTGTGCCTTACCTACACAATATGCTCAAAATATCATAATACTCTGAGGTAGCATGTTGTGTACCTTACCTACACAATATGCTTCCATTATCATGATACTACCAAGGTAGCATATTGTGTACCTAACATACACAATATGCACCCATTTCCAAAATGCTACCAAGGTAGCATATTGTGTACCTTACCTACACAATATGCTCCCATTGTCATATTACTACCCCATTATCATACTAAAAAGGTAGCATGCTGTGTACCCTATCTACACAATATGCCCCCATTATCATATTACTACCCCATTATCATAATACTACAAAGGTAGCATATTCTGTACCTTACCTACAAAATATGCTCCAATAAACATACTACTACCGAGGTAGCATATTGCGTATCTTACCTACACAATATGCTCCAATTATCATAATATTACCTAGATAGCATATTGTGTACCTTACCTACACAAAAGGCTCCCCTTATCATTATACCACGAAGTTATCATATTTTGCCTTACCTACACAATATGCTCTGAATATCATAATGCTACTGAGGTAGCATATTGTGTACCTTACCTACACAATATGCTCCAATTATCATAATAGAACTGAGGTAGCATATTGTGTGCCTTACCTACACAATATGCTCAAAATATCATAATACTCTGAGGTAGCATGTTGTGTACCTTACCTACACAATATGCTTCCATTATCATGATACTACCAAGGTAGCATATTGTGTACCTAACATACACAATATGCACCCATTTCCAAAATGCTACCAAGGTAGCATATTGTGTACCTTACCTACACAATATGCTCCCATTGTCATATTACTACCCCATTATCATACTAAAAAGGTAGCATGCTGTGTACCCTATCTACACAATATGCCCCCATTATCATATTACTACCCCATTATCATAATACTACAAAGGTAGCATATTCTGTACCTTACCTACAAAATATGCTCCAATAAACATACTACTACCGAGGTAGCATATTGCGTATCTTACCTACACAATATGCTCCAATTATCATAATATTACCTAGATAGCATATTGTGTACCTTACCTACACAAAAGGCTCCCCTTATCATTATACCACGAAGTTATCATATTTTGCCTTACCTACACAATATGCTCTAATAATCATAATACTACCGAGGTAGCATATTATGTACCTTACCTACACAATAAGCTCCAATTATCATGATACTACCAAGGTAGCGTCTAGTGCAATTAACCTATACTATATGCACCCATTACTAAAATGCTACCAAAGTAGCATTTTGTGTACCTTACCTACACAATATGCTCCCATTATTATATTACTACCCTATTATCATTATACTACCAAGGTAGCATATTGTGTACCCTACCTACACAATATGCTCCAATTATCACAATAGAACTGAGGTAGCATATTGTGTGCCTTACCTACACAATATGCTCAAAATATCATAATACTCTGAGGTAGCATGTTGTGTACCTTACCTACACAATATGCTTCCATTATCATGATACTACCAAGGTAGCATATTGTGTACCTAACATACACAATATGCACCCATTTCCAAAATGCTACCAAGGTAGCATATTGTGTACCTTACCTACACAATATGCTCCCATTGTCATATTACTACCCCATTATCATACTAAAAAGGTAGCATATTGTGTACCCTACCTACACAATATGCCCCCATTATCATATAACTACCCCATTATCATAATACTACCAAGGTAGCATATTCTGTACCTTACCTACAAAATATGCTCCAATAAACATACTACTACCGAGGTAGCATATTGTGTACCTTACCTACACGATATGCTCCAATTATCATAATACTACCTAGACAGCATATTGTGTACCTTACCTACACAATATGCTCCCCTTATCATTTTACCATGAAGTTAGCATATTGTGTACCTTACCTACACAATATGCTCTGAATATCATAATGCTACTGAGGTAACATATTGTGTACCTTACCTACACAATATGCTCCAATTATCATAATACTACCGAGGTAGCATATTATGTACCTTACCTACACAATATGCTCCAATTATCATAATGCTACCGAGGTAGCATATTGTGTTCCTTACCTACACAATATGATCCCATTATCATAATACTACTGAGGTAACATATTGTGTACCTTACCTTTACAATATGCTCCAATTATCATAAAACTACCGAGGTAGCATATTGTATATCTTACCTAAACAATGTGCGCCCATTATCATGATACTTCCAAGGTAGCATATTGTGTACCTTACCTACACAATATGTTCTCATTATCATATTACTACACCATAATCATACTACCAAGGTAGCATATTGTGTACCCTACCTACACATTATGCCCTCTTTTCATATTACTACCCCAATTATCATAATACAACCGAGGTAGCATATTGTGTACCTTACCTCCACAGTATCCCTCCATTATCATAATACCACCAAGGTAGCATATTGTGTACACTACCTACACAATACGCTCCGAATATCATAATACTCTGAGGTAGCATATTGTGTACCTTACCTACACAATATGCTCCCATTATCATGATACTACCAAGGTAGCATAGTGTGTACCTTACATACACAATATGCACCCATTTCCAAAATGCTACCAAGGTAGCATATTGTAAACCTTACCTACACAATATGCCCCCATTGTCATATTACTACCCCATTATCATAATACTACCAAGGTAGCATATTCTGTACCTTACCTACAAAATATGCTCCAATAAACATACTACTACCGAGGTAGCATATTGTGTACCTTACCTACACAATATGCTCCAATTTTCATAATACTACCTAGATAGCATAGTGTGTACCTTACCTACACAATAAGTTCCCTTATCATTTAATCACGAAGTAAGCATATTGTGTACCTTACCTACATAATATGCTCTGAATATCATAAGGCTACTGAGGTAACATATTGTGTACCTTACCTACACAATATGCTTCAATTATCATAATACTACCGAGGTAGCATATTATGTACCTTACCCACACAATATGCTCCAATTATCATGATACTACCAAGGTAGCATATAATGCAATTAACCTACACTATATGCACCCATTACTAAAATGCTACCAAGGTAGCATATTGTGTACCTTACCTACACAATATGCTCCCATTATTATATTACTACCCTATTATCATAATACTACCAAGGTAGCATATTGTGTACCCTACCTACACAATAAGCTCCAATTATCATAATAGAACTGAGGTAGCATATTGTGTGCCTTACCTACACAATATGCTCAAAATATCATAATACTACTTAGGTAACATTTCATGTACCTTAGTTACACAATATGCTCCCATTATCATAATATTTCCGAGGTAGCATATATTTACCTTACCTACACAATAGGCTCCTATTATCATAATACTACTGAGGTAGCATAGTGTGTACCTTACCTACACAATATGCCACAATAATCATAACACTAAAGAGGTAGCATATTGTGTACCTTACCTACACAATATGCTCCCATTATCATAATACTAATGAGGTAGCATATTGTGTACCTTACCTACACAATATGCTCCCATTATCATTATATGACCGAGGTAGCCTATTGTGTACCATACCTCCACAATATGCTCCCATTATCATTATACTACCAAGGTAACATATTGTGTACCTAACCTACAAAATATGCACCCATTATCATATTATAACCCCATTATCATACTACCAAGGTAGCATATTGTGTACCCTACCTACACAATATACCCCCATTATCATATTACTACCCCATTATCATAATACTTCCAAGGTAGCATACTGTGTACATTACCTACACAATATGCTCCAATTATCATAATACTACCGAGGTAGCATATTGTGTACCTCACCTACACAATATGCTCCAATTATCATAATACCACCAAGGTAGCATATTGTGTTCCTTACCTACACAATACGCTCCAATTATCATTATACTACCAAGGTAGCATATTGTGTACTTAACCTACACAATATGCACCCATTACAAAAATGCTACCAAGGTAGCATATTGTAGTACCTTACCTACACAATAGGCTCCCATTATCATACTACTACCCCATTATCCTACTACCAAGGTAACATATTGTGTTCTTTACCTACACATTAGCGCCCATTATCATAATACTACTATCAGGGTCACATTTTGACCCTAAGTAGAAATAATTTGTCCAAGCGAATCTCTTGGGATTGGGTGGTTTGATTTTACCTGTACAGTTATATACATTTTTATCACGCTTCGCAGAACTGGTTTACATACGTGGCTAGTTGACTTCCAAATTTCAATGAGTAAACATATACATGCTCTGCTATACTGCTATTAAATTATTAAATTTGTCAGAGAAAGTAAGATATTGAAATAAAGGACACATAGAGCTGCAGAGGAGGTGAAGAGGCTGCGCTATTTTCTGGGTGAGTCCTTGTTTATTCATTTTTTTCCTATGAATAAGAATATAGTTAGTTTGAGGTCCCAACGGTTAAAATCCTTGTGTAGAATATGGTTAGATATTCTAAAAACTATCTTCAGAAATGCATTTCCTGAATAAGCATGGTGTCTGCGATTTTTTTGTGTGCAAAATCACTGTATATGTACGGTTGGTTCAGTAATTGGGAAGTATCATTGGAAAAGCACTGTATATGTACAGTGGGTTCAGTAATTGGGAAGTATCATTTGAAATCCACTTATTGGTACAGTTGTTTTCATTATTAGGAGTATAAGGAAAATCACTGTGCGGGTACGGTTGGTCCATAATTGGGATTGAGCATCGATATATGTACAGTCGTTCATATTTTAGGAAGTACATTGTGTATCACTATAGGTAATCTGGCTGTGTTTCATATTTGAGTTTGTTTGATTTTATATAGCATATGTGTATTCTTAATCAATGTGCTTGGTAGACCATGGTGGTGATTAAGAATATATATTTACACTGCATCACAGTATTGTCTCATTTAAATAATAAAGCACGTTAATGCACTAATATAGCATACAGTATTTCACAATGTTGTGATATTGACTTGAAATGTTCATTAATATGGGAACATGGTATTACTTTTATGACAGAAAAATGTCATGCAGACAGTATGGTATGACAGGAAAATGTCTGTGACTGTCTTGGTTTGTGTTGAATCAGGAAATTGCTATTATACGAATAGTTGCTTGTACAATGCATTGAAACAGGCATGTGTAATACATAAGTGCGGTGGTAAAGTAATTCCCGTGTATGCTATTGATTCACCGTGTATTACTATGTATAACTGTGTATAACTATGTATAACCGAGTAGGGTAGCTCGGTGTGTATTGGGCGATAGTGTTTGCTATGTTATGTTGCTTTTCAGGTCTGGCTGCAGGGGTATATCTAGATATTGCTGATTATATTGAGCCATCTATGGAGAAATGGTTGATGATAACTGACATGATGTACACGTGTACCATGGGCTCTTGTTAGATGGAAATACCTACAATTTAATGGTCAATGGCTGACAATACTGTGCCTGCAGAAGGTGTGATGCTATCTGATGATGCAGAATAAGGAGAGTACTGTTTTAATTTATGTTTTAAGGTGTACTCAAATTATTAGAACTTCTGAATGTGGAAAGCTGCTGTGTGTTTATAACTCTTAAACAATATGATAAACTGAACAATAAACAATAGACAATCACATTCTGTTTACATCTGAGCTGACATACAGAGGAGATAGAGACTACATTCATTAGAAATAATGTGTTTTATATCTTTTAATTAGAATTTTTTCATAGATTCACACGTTGTTTCTCTTTTTGTACATTTAGAATGGTCTGAAGCTAATTTACCACTCGGTAATTCCTTGACAACTACCGAGGTAGCAAATTGTGTACCTTACCTACACAATATGCTCCCATTATCATAAAACTACTGAGGTAGCATATTATTTACCTTACCTACACAATATGCTCCAATTATTATAATACTACAGAGGTTGCATATTGTGTACCTTACATACACAATAGTCTCCCATTATCATAATACCACCAAGGTAGCATATTGTGTACCATACCTACACAATATGCTCCCATTATCATATTACTACCCCATTAGTATACTACCAAGGTAGCATATTGTGTACCCTACCTACACAATATGCCCCCTTTATCATATAACTACCTCATTATCATAATACTACCAAGGTAGCATATTGTGTACCCTACCTACACAATATACTCACATTACCATAATACTACCAAGGTAGCATATTGTGTGCCTTACCTACACAATACGCTCGAAATGTCATATTACTACCCCATTATCATAATAAATGTACTACCAAGGTAGCATATTGTGTACCTTAACTTCACAATATGCTCAAATTATCATAATACTGAGGTAGCATATTGTGTACCTTACCTACACAATATGCTCCCCTTATCATAATACCACCAAAAAAGCATATTGTGTACCTTACCTACACAATACGCTCCGAATATCATAATACAACCCCATTATCATAATACTACCAAAGGTAGCATATTGTGTACCTTACATACACAATATGCTCCAACTATCATAATACTTCCGAGGTAGCATATTGTGTACTTTACCTACACAATATGCTCCCATTATCTGGAGATATTTTGTGTAGGTAAGGTACACGATATGCTACCTTGGTAGCATTTTGGCAATGGGAGCATAATGTGTAGGATATGTACACAATATGCTATCCTTGGTAGTATTATGATAATGTGAGCAAATTACGTAGGTAAGGCATACAATATGCTACCATAGTTGTTTTATGATGTTTGGAGCATTTTTTGTAGATTAGGTACACAATAAGCTACCTTAGTAGTATTATGATATTTGGAGCATACTGTGTAGGTAAGGTACACAGTATGCTACCTTAGTAGTATTATGATACTTGGAGCATATTGTGTAGGTAAGGTACACAATATGTAACCTTGGTAGTATTATGATAATTGGAGCATATTGTGTAGGTTAGGTACATACTTTGCTACCTAGGTAGTATTATGATAATGGGAGCATAATGTGTAGGTATGTCAAACAATATGCTACCTTAGTAGTATTATGATATTTGGAGCATATTGGGTAGGTAAGTCACACAAAAAGCTACCTTAGTAGTATTATGATATTTGGACTATATTGTGTAGGTAAGGTACACATTATGCTACCTTAGTAGTATTATGATATTTTGGAGCATATTGTGTAGGTAAGGTACAAAATATGCTACCTTTATAATTTTATGATATTTGGAGCATATTGTATAGATAAGGTACACAATATGCTTCCTTAAAAGTATTAAGATATTTGGAGCATTTTGTGATGGTAAGGTACACAATATGCTTTCTTAGTAGTATTATGATATTTGGAGCATATTGTGCAGGTAAGGTACATAATATGCTAGCTTAGTAGTATTATGATATTTGGAGCATATTGTGTAGGTAAGGTACACAATATGCTACCTCCGTAGTATTATGATAGTTGGAGCCTATTGTGTAGGTAAGGTACACAATATGCTACCTAGGTAGTATTATGATAATGGGAGCATATTGGTAGGTAAGTCACACAAAATGCTACCTTAGTAGTATTATGATATTTGGAGCATATTGTGTAGGTAAGATACACAATATTCTACATTAGTAGTATCATGATTTTGGAGCATATTGTGTAGGAAAGGTACACAATATGCTACCTCAGTAGTATTATGATATTTGGAGCATATTGTGTAGGTAAGGTAAACAATATGCTACCTTGGTAGTATTATGATAATGGAGCATAGTGTGTAGGCAAGGTACATATTTTGCTACCGCTTCGGTAGTATTATGATAATGAGAGCATATTATGTGGGTAAGGTACAGAATCCGCAACTTGGTAGTATTATGATAACGGTTGCATATTGTGTAGGTAAGGTACACAATATGATTCCTTGGTAGTATTATGATAATGGGAGCATATTGTGTAGGAAAGGTACACAATATGCTACCTAGGTAGTATTATGCTATTGGGAGCATATTGTGTAGGTTAAGGTTCACAATATGCTAACTTGGTAGCATGATAAAGTAAGCAAATTATGTAGTAGTAGGCCATCCAAAGTGAAAAAAGATGCGTATTTTTGGTTTTGTTGGCATTTTTGAGTACATTTGTTAGACCACTTTTAACATAATGTTTAGCATGTGTACAAAACCGTACGGGTGGATGCCAAGTCTGAATTTGCATGTGAAGGTCAGAAATGAGGTCAAAGGTCACTGAGTGCAAAAATGAGAAAATTTGTAGTATTGTAAAAGAACCTGAACTTTTTATATGTAAATTTATTTCATTTCAGACCAAATTTTGTATGCTATTAGTTATAAGTCTGAAAAACATGAAGCAAATAATATTCACAACTTAATGCTCATCAGTCGACTCTAAAATTTGGTCAAAGGTCATCAAGTGCAACTATCGGAACATTTTTACGAACTATGTTTCTTTTTTTCACCTCTACCAATGCCAAAATGATCTTTAAACTATGAAAAGGGTTGAAGTCATTCAAAAGGCTTTTATTACCATGATTATAATTGTATTGAACCCTTTGTAGCCAACAGTTTAAGAATTCTACAAAGGGAAACATAGCAAGTCATGCACAGTTCTGAGCGAAATTCTCCGTTTATGATACACATTTGTTTTCATCCTGCATTTAATGTAATGTGTGACTTAATACATAATTTATTGATTTATTACAAGGCTGCATGAACATCACTTTTGAAATCCAAGAAATGACCTTAAACAACATTTACAATTACATATATATATCTGCAGTTGCAGATATACTTTTATGTATTAATGTCAGAGTTACATAACCAAATGCAATTATAAAGTCGCACACAATTGCAATGCTCTTAGTCACTCAGTGTTTCATTAACTCTCTCACCTAAATCCTAATTCATAAGCAAATATATCTATCTTGATAAAAGTTGAATAAGTACATGTATAAAATAGTAATTGCGGTGTAATTTGCATTATGAATACAAACACAAAATTGTAATACATATATACATGTATTATAATACTGTCCTGCTTATAGAAGTTGATTTTTAATCTGAATTTTCTTCAAACCCAAGCGGTCGAGGAAGACTGTGAGTCAGTCAGTCATCAGTCACCCAATGTGATTAAAGCTCAACAGCATACACTGGATGATTGACAATAAACATAAGGATGTATCGGCGAAATTCGTCTGCTGGTCTCACTCTGTGAGAATGCAATGAACTGTAATTATTTTATATCATAGTTATATGTTTTAATGTTATGTAAGCAGTCAGCATTTGTATAATTTCATATAATAGCTAGAGCTGGTTACTGTTAAGCCCACCCCTCCATCCCCTATCAAGCTCCAGCTATTGGAAGAATTATTGTTATATTGAGAGACAGCATGGATGTGGATCCAGTTGCTTCAGTCAAACGTAAAGCTGCAACAGCTTCGTAGGATATGTGTTTTATTTGTCGAAGTAAGAAAAAGGAAGCCATTCGTAATGGATCTGATGAGGGGAAGAGAAGACTTCAAGAGGTGTCAGAGATTCGCAGGAAACTACATGACGTAGCTAGTATCGAAATAATTGACAGGATTCAATCTGTCCCACCTGCAGCATTGACCGATTTAAGTGTTTTTTGGCATAAATCTTGCTACAGTTCATTTACATCCCAGGATAAGATCAAAAGACTCAAATCGAATGTGGATCTTGAAACCCCTGAGACATCAGAGACTGCAGTTGAAAAGCCTTCAACACGTAGAAGTTTGCAGCCAGTTGACTGGAGTTTATGTATATTTTGTCAAACTGGCACTGCAAAAGATCCATATATACGGAATATCAGAGAATTACCTACATCTGAGAACATTCTAAACCTTGCAAGAAATGACAAAGTCATGAGAATTCGACTGGCGGGTGTTAATGACTTGCATGCCGCAGATGGAAAATACCATTTAAAATGCCTAAGTAAGTTTAAATGGCAATGTAAGTCATCTAAAGCTAAAACTGAAGCAGATGATTTTGTAATGACTGACATGTGTCTAACCATTGAAAAAGGATTGTCACGAGGACATGTTTATGATATGAACGATGTTTGGAATAGTTATTAAAGAAGGAGACAGGAAATAGGGCAAGCTGTTCCAAAAAAATATGAGTCCAGAAAACAAACTTTTATGAAGACCTGAAAAAGAGTCTCAGTGAGCAAGCAGAGTATGTAAGACCTTTAGCTGCATCAGCTGCATTACTGCTGTATCCCAAAACTGAAGCAAACTATGTCATTTCTAAATCACTAACGAAAGCTACTCAGAAGTTTCACCTCGAAGCTCATGGTTCTGAATCAGAATCAGAATCAGATTCATCTAGTCAAGACCCAGTAGTGCTAGAACCTTGTGAAACATCAATTCTACAAGAACTTGTGCATGTGGCTCTAAATATTAGAAGTGATCTGTTGGATACAGCTGGTCACGATTCTCTGTGGGAAGGGATAGAAATGGACCATATTGAGAAAATTATTCCAGAGAGCTTGTTTCTGTTGCTCAGAATCATATTTGCTGGTATGAATGTTTTAGAAAAAGATGAAAGTGAAATAAATAAAGAAGTTTGTCGCAAAGTTTGCAGTATAGCTCAAGATGTAATATATGGAGTATCAAACGGAACAAAACTAACACCAAAGCATATTGGTCTTGGGCTTGCGCTCCACCAGGCTACACGATCTGAAATGCTGGTGAATCTGTTTCACTCTGCAAACCATACAGTTGGAATAAATACCATCAGAACAATAGACAACTCTATTGCCAATAATATTCTTGAAAGGTACATTGAAAATGGATGTGTGTACATTCCTAATAATATTAAACGTGGTGTTTTTGCTCACTTCTCATGTGACAATATAGACGTACTGGAGTCAACCCTTGATGGTCGAAATACATTTCACAGTACACAAATGGTTATGTGGCAGCGAAAATCAGCCGACATAACTGCAGGCAGCTCAGAGAATAGACCATCATATGAGTTAGAGCGTAAGACATCTACAGAGACCTTACGGACACTTCATGAATTAGATAAGGCAGAATTGCCCCATGGCAGAAGGCCTGAGCTACCCAATATCCAAGAAAACCTGGATGCTGAGAGTTGGTTCAAAGACAATGATGTAGAAGGCGCAAAGGCTACTGTCATGGACATTGGTTGGTTAATAGCCAGGCAAGTTGAGCCAAATGATCAGTCACTACCTGCTTGGAGAGCCTATAATGAATGCAGCAGTCCAGTTGACCCACCCATGACAAATATAGGAATACTGCCTATACTGCAAGCACCAGCGGATGAATATGATACAATTACTACAGTTATTAATAGGTTTGTCTCTATTTCAAATCGTATTTGCCAAACTCACACTGTCTTTACAGCAGATCAACCTCTGTATGCAAAAGGCATGGAGCTGGTTTGGGCTAACAATGAGAAGTTTGGAAATGTCATATTCAGGCTAGGAGGGTTACATGTGTGTTTCAATTTTCTGAAAGCAATAGGTCAGTATGTTGAGTCTGCTGGCCTAGATGATCTATGGATCGAATCGGGTCTGTATCCAGCTAATGTCACAGAAAACATGCTAACTGGTAAAGCATATTACAGAGCTGTAAGGGCACATACACTTACATATGAAGCTTTGTGGCGACTACGATGGGTTATTTTTAGGGCATGGATTGCTAATAAAGGAATTGAATATCCTGAGCTTGAACACGTTGATGTTCAAAGTGCCATTATTTCAGAAGCCTTCAGAAATAAAGTCTATGGCTACAGCAATGCTATGAAAACTGAGGTTGATAAGTTGAATGACGCAGTAAAAGACAGTAAACTGATCATGCAGTTAAAGGAATTTGATGAGATGTGTAAAGAGAACAGTAATTATGATTTCTGGATAACATATATGGGTATGGTCAAAGTCCTTCTAGATTTCATACGAGCAGAGCAGGAGGGTAATTGGCCGCTGCATCTAGAAGCCTTTACTGCCATGCTACCCTGGCTTACTGCATATGATCACCTTAATTATGCAAGATGGGGTCCTATATATCTTACAGAAATGCTTGCACTGGAAAGCAAAGCTCCGTCTGTGTATCATGAATTTGTGAATGAAAATTTTGTTGTAAAAAGAAGTGACAATCACTTTAGCCAGATTTCAACTGACCAAGCAACAGAATGGATGAATAAGATTTGTAAAATGAACAATGGGATAATAGCCATCACCAGAAATGACCAAGCAAGAGATAAATTCTGCATAACCTGGGGTACTCGTTCTAACGTGTCACAGACAGTGCGTGAATTGTTCGGAGACACTGAGGAAGAGCAAGAGCATACCTTCACACGTCATGATAGCCTCCCTTCTAGGGTGGCTTTAGATGAAGAACATGTTCAGGCGCTCTTGAATCAACTTGATAACTATGATATCTTCTGTAGATCAGGCATAAACATTGAGGACTTGTCAGAAGACCAAACATTAGAGTTTGAAAAACCTATCTCTGATAGCCTCAAACTTGTTTCGCTAGCTACAAAAGACGTAGCCTCTGATGAAGTTATGAAATACCTTTTTGAGGCAGAAACAAAAGGTGTTGAAGCTGTCGTGCAGAATGTTCAGCAAAGACTGATTTCAAAGGAACTTGGATTCTCTCCACCCTATGAAAAAGAGGAACTTGAAAACGTTTGCAGTAATGTATCAAGTTTCAGTTGTGAGTCAGCAGAAATGTCAAATAGTTAAAGCTGACAGAAAATTACTTCAACGCCTTTTAACAGCTGCACATGCTGGCAGAACTATTGAAATCGCATCCATTTTGAAACATGAGTTATCGCCAGTTCCATTGTCTCTTGCAAAGGTTGGCGGTGCTATGAACACAACTTCGAAGTCAGATTTAATGAATCTGTTAACCAGTGATATGGGTGTAGGTGTCCCTGAGATTCTTCCCGATGCTAAACTACGAACATGTACTATCATTGATGGTCATGCTCTGATTCAAGTTATAGGGAAGCCAGCTGGATGTTTAACATTTGGAGATTACGCTGACCATTTCCTTAAGTCAGTTATCAAAAACTTAAATGAAAATACAACTAGAGTAGATGTAGCATTTGACAGATACTTAGGCAGGACTTCAATAAAATCTAGTACTAGAGATAAACGTGTTGGAAAACGAAGACCAATCAGAAAACTTGTATCTGGACCAGAAGTCCCTTTACCACAGGCATGGGAGCAATTCATAGCAATGGATGAATACAAAGCCGACTTGGCCCATATCCTGTCTGAAGCTTTAACCTCCATGGCTCATCAGTTGCCACAACATTTTGAGCTTGTAACATCTGGAGGGTTTAACGATATTTTAAAGTCAACGTCCAACAGACGTGAAGTCCTACAACTGTCATCAACCATGAAGAGGCTGATACAAGACTTATATTACATGCCTTAGACGCAAAAGAAGCAGGATATGAACGCATAGTAGTAAACTGCCGTGACACAGATGTGTTTCTGTTGCTAGTGTACCATCTTGGTAGGTTTGATATTGAAGTTTGGATGTTATCTGGAATTGCAAAGAAGATGAGATTTTTCCCTGCTCATGTTGTTGCTAAGAAGTTACCAGCGTCTGTAAACGAAAATATTCTTGGTTTCCACGCTGTAACAGGATGTGAAACCACATCTGCATTCGCTGGTATTGGTAAAAACGTGCTGGAGAGCTTATATGGAACACCCACTGCTTCTTGCTGGCGTTGGTAGATATGGCGACTTAGGAGATACAGAGAAATGTGTTTGTCTCTTATATGGAATAGATGATAATGATATCAATTGTGCAAGGCGTAGTCTGTTTGTGAAGGCTAAGCGTGCCCTTGAAATGTTACCACCGACCAAAGATGCCCTAGAACTTCATGTTGCACGTGCCAATTATCAGGCTAAAATATGGATTAATGCTGATAAAGCCATAATGGACAGTGATAACAACAAAGCAGCTGATACCATTGGCTGGACAGAGAGTCTGAATGGTTTGGAGATTGTATGGAAGAGACTGCCAGCAGTTCCAAGTTGTGGGTGCAAGAAAAAGTGTGTATCAGTTCGATGCAAATGTTTCAAATCCAATCTTCGGTGTACCCCTGCGTGTGGCTGCGATGCTGTTCGCTGTGCCGATCCTGTTGACAGTGCAAATTAGTAGTAGTGTTGAAAGACATTAAAGACATTTCAAGCCTACCTTCTTTCACTTATCTGTATTCTAAAGCATAAGCAGAAAATTATAAACAAACGAAAAGTAAGTGCTCTATTATTCGTAATGGAAGCTATCTGAGTACAAATACTGAATATGAATCCCATCATGAGAAAACCTCTGTGGACAGAAAAGATGCAGATCAGCTTGTATATCCACATAATCAGATCTGTGTGCTTGTTGACCACTGTAATAAAAGAATAATCAATTCTTTTGAGCATTAATTTAATGACTCTAGCAAGCTGCTAAAGAAGATCCGACACGTTTGTTTTTAACCCTATTTTCAGGCTTTCTTGTGATGGGGCCCATATACACTAGCACATACAATGTATGTTCCCTTTACTGTCAGAACAGTTGGACTAGACATCACTGAGCTTGAATTGAGATACTTTTTTACAAAAGCAACATGATCAAAATGTTTCCTGTTATCTTTGGGCAACATACCAGTATCGCATATGTTGATAAATAAAAGATTAATACAATTTCATCAATTTTGCACTTAAATGACCTTTGACCCCAAAGTATAGCATGCCTTGATGATGCTGTGTGCTAATAAAGCATGGCTGTAGCATCCAAAGCAGATTTTGCGTGACTTTTATTCATCATTTGGTATACTTAATTGATAAAAACGGTAAATCTGACTTATTTACTACAATTTGCACTCAGTTGACCTTTGACCTAATTCTGGGACTTGGGGGCATTTTCAGACTTGGCATCCACCCCTATCCTACTTCAAACACATCAAGGTACACTATGAGCATGGATGCCAAAATGTACTCAAAAATGCCAACAGAATTTTTTCTCAGGCTCTGGATGGCCAACTATA
>OZ026531.1:47372143-47521146 GCA_964019695.1 Loripinus fragilis
GGCTGTTTTTTATGAGAAAGGCCAACACTCAAAACTTCGAATATTGAAGTGGTATTTTAGAAATAACAGATGTCGCAGCCGTCCCCATCAGTACTCTACTCGCTTTGATTATGAGAAAGGCCAACACCCTAAACTTCGAGTATAGAAGTGGCATTTAGAAATAAAAGATGTTTCAAATGTCCATATCAATTATATAGATCATATGCGAAGCCATAGATTTTAGACAATTTCCCACGGATTTATCACTTGTGCTGCTTTGTCAGTCAAAAGGATCATCATACATACTACCGTATGTTTCCATCGTGTGTACAACATGACACGAGAAGCTTCTAGCAAGGCACCAATGCAGAGTAAATCACGGTCTTTGCCTCTGTTCTCATGTGTTTTGGGCGGCTGCTGACACCCCAGGGAGGGTACTCTAATTTTTTCCGCATACGTAGGCTCGGTCGGACCCAGCATCCACCGTTCACCGTTTGTGTACTTTTTACGACTTACAATGCCGGACCAGACATCACACCAATTGTTTTGCTGTCAAACCGTCGGTTAAGAATTAAAATTTGAGCCGCAGCATGTGATTTCAAACAATGTGGCATTTTGACAAGTGTAGACTCAAACGAGCCTGTGCAGCCTCCCTTTAAGCTTTAAATGATGTTCGGTCAATCACTTGACAGTCATAGAATATTCAAGCGACTAGTAAAGGCTCTGACGAGACTGCGCATGTGCGCAGGCTGGTCTGAGCCTCTGCTGGTCGCACATACCACAATATTGGAAAATAATGTCACAACTCTAATAATTTCTGATCTGTTGTCTTATCTTTTTATCACAG
Organism: Loripinus fragilis; assembly: GCA_964019695.1. Classification (NCBI taxonomy): domain Eukaryota; kingdom Metazoa; phylum Mollusca; class Bivalvia; order Lucinida; family Lucinidae; genus Loripinus; species Loripinus fragilis. The sequence continues at coordinate 47,372,970 of OZ026531.1, forward strand.
GTTCGAGCAAAACTAACCCTATCAACCGTCTGATGCATCCGATCAATGGATACTGTAGATTCGGAAATATTCGCGAGAACTTAATTTTCGCTAATATTCGCGAATTCGATGCCTCGCGAATTCAAAGTTCTCGCTAATATTGGCTTACTCAGAAGTGAGTTAAACTGATCGTTGAAAACCTTTGAAAATAGCTAAGCGAACGGATACTGAAAAGAGAAAGGAAGTGGCTACAGGTACGGGCCCGTATTCCTAGCATACGAGTCTAGAGGTACGGTCCCGCATCTCTAGACTACGAGTCTAGGGATACGAGCCCGTACCTCTAGACAGTCCACTGAGGATTGGCTACGGGTACGGCTCTAAAATTTCAGCTATATTTGTTAAAAGTTATTTTACCATTTGAGATATCAAATCCAACAAAAAACTCGTGTTGCAAATTCACATCTGTTTGGTCGCCATCTTTGCCAGTGGAAAGGGAACCAGCGATCAATTGAAAGGGTATCTTTTTACTGGTGGGCTTAAACATGTTTGACGGTACCAAACTCACCATTTTTTCTGACTGGGATCAAGACAAATAGATGTTTGGTTCACATGAAAGATCCCTAACTTATCGTTGTATAATCTCCTAGTACATACAAATCGAGATATAAAAAGGGGATAAAACAAAGCTAAGGACTCGAAAGTATATACAACTAAATACCGGAGTAAAAGAAATTACAGCTGTTAAACCTTGGTGGGCCCAACCACATACACAACACCAGGCCTTAAACCTCTCATCTATAGATAAGTCTTTAAGTCGCAACCGTCATAGAGTCTGAGGTCTGACCCGCCGGCGTGAAATTAAAGGAGAAAGCATAGTCGCCACCCATAATTGGGTTGACGACCAAGCATGCAGTCTGTTCCAATATATAAAATGTTGTTATAACCAATCTTTTTATAATTAGAAATTATCTTATAAACTATGCTGAAAAATTATCAGTGCCAACATTTTATTTTAATAAAAAACCAAGTCACTATAAAACACTGGCTCCCAAAGTCCCTGGTGCAAGACAGATTTTAGTCCTATATGAAATCATAGTATCGACAATAAAAGTTAGAAAAAAAAGTTTTTTGAAGTTTATGATACCGATAACCATCAAGGCTCTAGGCCTAGTGGTTGCAGACACGATTTTTTTCATACTTTCCCGATATATACCTCTGCAATACACCCCTGTAGGGGCCATCTTTAGGAATCTCTTGGCAAAATTTTAGTCTTGTATTTGCTAGTGACATTCTCTTCTTAAATAGTTTAAGCAACTAACATCCATTCATGGCAAATTTTGTCTGTTATTTTGAAACATAACTTTATGTTTGTGACAAAAGTTACTTTTTGAAATACGTATAAAAGGAAAATTCATTATGCAGTTTTTATAATTTATATTTTTCTCTAAAATGCAATTAGAAAAATCGATAAATAATGTAGGTCTTTGCAATATCTTGGGTAAATGGCACATCGGAGGCAAGAATCTTTTTGTATTCAATCTAGAGCAAAACAATGCCGCTCTTAAATTCTGACTCATAATAAGGTGCAATTCAGTGAGTGCTTGTGTAATATAAGCATCTATCATGAGTGTGAGGGTAGGATAGATCACAAGGCTTGCCAAGTGATGACAAACGGTGATTCCAAGGGACGGATTTTTCTATCCTACCCTCACACGAATAATGGATTCATGTTCTTGCTCACCACTGTTTTTATTTATTTTAAAATAAGCCTCCAGAGTCCCTGAATACGCTAAGATGCAATTCCACATGATGACGTTACTTGACGTTCTGGGTAAGATAGCATGGGTAAGATAAGATTTTCTATCCCAGGATAAAAACCTCAGATATCCTTATCCGGTGTGAAAGTAACTTCATTTTGTCTTATTTCTGCAGAAAATGACTGAGATATGGAGAAATCATCCAATCAAAATTGATCCTGTTCCACCTTCAACTAGAGATGGTACTTGTCTTTTAATCACAGTGTCGTATTTTGTGAAGGTAAGACATGCGCGGATCCAGAAAGTTTTGTCAGATGCTGAAAACATTTGTTTAGTTGATGAGCAGAGAGGACTCAACTACCACTAAAAGCTGGCCATCGTCGGCCCGCAAGTGAAAGGCCATTTTAGTGGCGATTCGCTGGCGGGTCCATGATGGCCAAACATTGAATTTTGGCTTGATAGCTTTTTGATTTTCATTGTATTCGGAGCAGTTCTGGTAAGAAACCCTATAGCTTTGTGATCTTTCAGGGGTAGGGGGCTTGACCCCCTGTCCCCTCGCCCCCTCGATCCACGCATGTAAGATGTCCTATAGAGATGAGTGTCCTCCCTTAACCTTTTATTTATTTGTTTTGTCGCTTTACGTCCCAGTCAACAACTATGGTCATTACGGGACGGTCAGTTCACCTAAACACTTTTTTTTCCGGGCAAGCTTGAACAGGCTGTTAACCAGTACTTCGTGCACATACATTCGCAACCCTTCTTGAATAATTCATTCAGCGGAAGGGTTAACCTTTTATAATCTGATGGGTTGCCCCAATAAGGATGGGATTTGATAAGGATGAGAATGACCAGGGTCACATGTAGAACTTAACCCATTAGTGTGTAATCAGTCTTTGGATTTTGTATTTATCTTGGCAAACAGCGCAGGCCCTGATATTATGCCATATTTTGTGGCATTTAATCAAAGTCTTCAAAATTTGTCAAAAAGGTTTCCAGTATACAAAGGGTTGAGGTATTGACACACTAAACGCCTTTTGATTTGCGTCTTAACAGTAGAATCACTCACAAGATAAGGATTTAACACGATAAAGCGCCGCCTAAAATTTGCACCAGACGAGAATTTCAAATTTTGCCGCTTTTTCAAAAATAACAAATAAGGCATGATAGATAGTTCATGAGAATTGTCTACTAAAGTTCTGACGTCATAGATCTATGCGTGCCAAGTTTACACCCGCACGGCTACTTTGATTGGTTGGCAAGTAAACAAAGTGAATAGCCTTCTGTCCCCTTTCAGTTCTTCATTGTAAACAAAAAGGATGTGCATATACTGCACGGCCTGCTCTAATTTACAATTACGAATATGTGGGACCGCAAATAGAGCACAGCGAAGATTAGTTTTGTAAAACAAATCATTTTTAGGCTACTGACAGATCTTGAACCCATCTTGCTATATAGGTCTAGAGGAGGGAACCAGACAAGCTACTAGAGAAACGGTGCTCTAATAAACCCACCATTAATCTTTATTAGGTTACTGACGTCACTATAGTAGCAACCATAGATGTTCGAATCAAACTATAGTTACTATCATAGTTATTCAAAGTGGGCCGATTTCAACCAGTAACCAGACATGATAGGCGGCAATTGAAAACCCTCTTAACTATCGACGAACGAGAAACAAAAATCGCTAGAAATAGTGTTTTCGTTTGCCATTTGTCACCATTTTGTCACCTATTTTTGATCTACGCCCGTCGATAGTATTAACGTTTTCGATTGCTGCCTTTCCGGTGTGGTAACACATCTTTTAAATTGTACTATTAAAAACGACACATGTATCGAAATTATGCTTTGTTTGTCAATTCATTGAACCTGTATATTCAAATGCACATCTACACCCAGTTAGAGTTGGGCATGATTATCCATGATGCGCAAACCCCTGTGATTTGCCACATGTTCAAGTTAAGCAGGAATAGGTAGCATCGGACTGAATTGTCCAGAGCAGCTAGGGTAATCAGGGGTTATTTGATTTTGCATTGATCGCTAAATTGAAATGGGATTACAAGGGACTGAACAGACAAGTGTTGTTTGCCACAGGCTCTGCCCAGGGGGTTACTCTAATTTTTCTTTAATACGTAGGCTTGGATCCATCATCTACTGTACACCAAAAAAAATATCAGAAATAGCAGGCATATCCCAAAAAATACTATAAATCTTAACAACCCCCAAAAATATTCTTATTCTGTCTCTTGAAGTTGAAGAGCCCGAAATATAGTCCAATTTTGCAATGACCCCAAATAAATATCCGCAAAATTTTTATACCCCCCAAAAATTCATTATTCTAAAACTTAAAAACAATATTGAAATTCAAAAGTTTAAACCCCCAAAAAATGGTCCGGGCCTACACATATATGGAAATTTCAGAGTACCCCACCCCCTGGGAGGCTCGGCGCCAGAGTCACATGCACCACGTTTTACTGAAGCAGGTTGCCAAAGTGCAGAATTAATTGAATATTTCGTCAAATTCGTGGAATTTCCGTGGAATCAGACCAACTTAACGTGACGTCACAGAAACCTTCCAACACAATAATAAGTGCGATCGGTTATCAATAAAGTTTATGGTTTTTTTTTCAAAAAAATATCGCTATAGCAATATTTTATTGAAATTTACATCTGCTGGTTAAACTTTTTGGAAAATCAGAAAAATGGATTTTAACAGGGCTGAACCCACATGCTACAGAATTAATTATCCTTACACCAGTTCCAACTGAGAAAATGGAGTTGTTGTTTTTTCGTACAAAGTACTACGCTTAATGCGTCTTATGTACACTCGAGGATTGACTCGATTCTCGAATCGTGCAGGACTTTCCCAATTGGGTTGGTGTGAAACGGACCAAGCTAGTTTAATAGGTTCCCATACGACACATTTTGTTATGTGCTTTTATAACTAAATTATTCGTTCATTCATGTATCTTTTAAAAAAAACATCAATATAACGCTATATATTGTCACAATGACGTCTGACTAAGCGCTGCAAATATGGTCGGTTTGAACACATGATCTATTGTTATTGCAGGGAACTATAAAGGCAACTTCTGTCTGGCCATTTGCAGAATTTGAGGATATTATCGTCAAATTACCTATTACAATTGGAACAACGCCACGTGGTCTGGAATCATCCGCAGTTGAAGCAACAGAATCCACCATTGGTACGTAAACTAAACACCAAAGATCGTACAATTTATGAAAGTGTCAACCTTTGTAAATACACTTATATTATTATTATTATTATTATTATTATTATCATTATTATTATTATTATTATCATTATAATTATAAGTAGTAGTAGTAGTAGTAGTAGTAGTAGTAGTAGTAGTAGTAGTAGTAGAAGTAGCAGTAGTAGCAACGAAGAAGGAAAAGATCAGGAATCGATACATCAAGTACCACAACTGACCCAGGACACAAAAATACAAGAAAACATTCATGAGAGCCAAGAGGTCAGTTACTTTCCCAACAAGTGACCACAAGGCTGCAAGAAAGAGACATGATGGCAGTATGGCAAGAACAATCACAAAAATAACAAAACGATCCATAAAAGAAGCACCACCTTGGAACGGTCAGTAAGAAAATTACTGGATGGTTTAAACTAGTTTCACGGTACAAACCTCACCTTTAATACTGATTATTATTATCATTCCATTATTATTATTATGATTCTTATTATTATTATTATTATCATTATTATTATTATTATTATTATTATTTTTATTATCGATTTGGTTAATTATGTTTCTCAGTGGGAATTATTTTGATACCAGTGTTTAGCCCATATCAGCCTAGTATTCTTTTATAGGACATCTGCAAACAATGCCAAACAAGATCAGACTCCGCCGAAGACAGTGTCTGATCAGGTTCTGCAATATTTGCCTGAAGAATTATCTTTTAAAATTTGAATGAAATTGTAAAATATTACCCAACAACGCTTAAATTCAAAATGTATTCGTCAAATTGATAAGGATGGGAAATTCCATTTGGCATTCAAGGGTTTAAGCAGTAGCAATACCAGCTTAACGTGTCTCCAATATGAGCAGCGACATGTGATTTCCAACAATGTGGCATTTTGACAAGTGTAGACCCAGACGAGCCTATGCAGCCTCCTTTTAAGCTTAGAAACGCCCAATGATGTTCGGTCAGTAGCTTAACACGTGTAAAATATTCAAGCGACAAGCAAAGGCTCTGATCAGACTGCGCGTATGCGCAGGCTGACCTGAGACTTTGCTGGTCGCACATACCACATTATTGGAAATCTCATGTCACGGCCCAATTATAACTTTTTGCTTGTCTTAGATGTGTATTTTTAGATGTGGATCTGCCAGAGACATGTGACTTTATGTACACACCGTGCGAAAAGGGATTTGAATACTTCTCTGACGATGGGGATGACTTTCCAGCAATAAAGTACAAGCCGTTCTGCGTGTGCATGCAAGACTTGAGGTCGAATGTTACTGCTTCAAAGGATGGAAAAGCAGTTGCTTCAGATACAGTGCAATCTATAGTGGTGCAACCATTACCATCGAATGATAATAAATGGACGGCAAATATTAATCATGCCCGCAAAGAGCCATCCGCCCCTCCATTTGAGAATTCTGTGCCCAGAAAACAGTCTTCTGCAGATACTCAACCAGGTATAAAAGAACCATCTGCCTCCACACTGGCATCTGACCCTCTACCAACCTATGATGAAGCAATGACATAAGACACAGCATAAATAAACTTAAAGCTCGCAAAGCCCTCCATTTGAGAATTCTGTGTCCAGAAAACAGCCCTCTGCAGATACACAACCAGGTATAAAAGAGCCATCTGCCTCCACACAGACATCTGACCCTCTACCATCCTATGATGAGGCAATGACACAAGACACAGCATAGATAAACTTAAAGCTCACAAAGACAAACAATGGACAAGCCGTGGACGCTCTTAGGCTGATTCCTTGATAAAATTCGGAGTTAGCGGAGGAATGTGGCTGGTGACTTCCAAATGAGAAATTTATTGTTATTGATTTTCTTATTTTGTCACATATTTTTGTCTTTCTCTGCCTTTAATGGGCGCATTTCATGTATTCGTTGTCAAATGAAAATGTTTTACATAAAAACATTTTTATTATATATTTTACATTTCAATGAATTAGGACCTTGTGTTTGCAACAAGTTAAAAAGATACGTTACCGGTCTTTGATTTTCATGAAATTTGATCAACATGGGGACAGTTTTTGCGTTGAAATGGTATATTGACAAAGATAAGAACATGTTAAAATTTGAATTCCAAATATGACAAAATACAAAACATACAGTAGAATTATTAAGGTACGTGACATAAAAATGAATACACACCCACTATCCTAATACAAACAAAGCCATTTATAGTATCAACGAACTTATCAATGATAGCGCTAATTAATAAACTATTTTAGCGATAGTTACATGATATGCCAATAACTGTAGAAATGTTTATAACAGGGTATCCTCATGTGTGATAGTGATATCATACATGACGTCATAAATTGACAATGAAATTGCATAAAAAATCAAATGCACCATGAATATAGAAGCCATACCCTAGGCAATAATTCAGCGTAATACCATCAAATTCCAAGCGTGGGCAGACTCCCATGTTAAATTCACATACCTTGCAAGAGCCCCTTTTGTGTGAAAGAGGCACAAAACTTTTTTTCAGATTTTCAAGATGCTGGTTGTTACTTCTTAAAGAAATCAGCGCGTTTGGGAGAAGTTTTGATACGTCGCGAAAACCCATGATTTTGTAACAAAAGCCAAATATCACATGTATTTAAAGATTTATGCAGAGTTTCACAACATGTTTAATAAGATTGCTTCATGGTAGTACGAAAATTGCTTCAGCAAAAAAAAATACTTTTGACGCCGTGTATATATAGTGTGTTACAAAAGCACTGATACAGCTAAACCTGTCTTAAGCAGCCACTCAATTAGAAGACCAAAAATTGGTTTTCAAGACCGTTTTCAAGACTTAATGCAGGTCAAAAGTATTGCAGAATGCTCAAAGAGAGCATTCTGCAATACTTTCGACCTTCATTAAGTTACCATTTGTCTTTAAGACCTTTGTTTTGTCAATTTTTGAGTGACCGCTTAAGACAGGTTTTACTGTACTTCAGATGTCAGTTTAAAGTCAATAACGCACTTCTAATAAAACAAAACCCGTTCATTAGATTTTGGAATCTTCGAATATATTGCGATTGAAGGCTCAGACGAGTCTGTTCTTCCACACACTGTGAGAAATCAACTAAACTGCCACTAATTATGGCATACATTTGCTGGATGCTAAACAGCCACTGATTCTTGTTTAGATTTGCTGACAGCTAAATTTCCACTGAATCTTGTTTAAATGTGTTGGCAGATAAACTGCCACTGATTCTTGTTTAAATGTGTTGGTACTGCCACTGATTTGGGTTTTAATTTGCTGGTAGCTAACCTGCAACTGATTCATGTTTAAATTTATTGGTAGCTGAACTGCCACAGATTATGGTTAAAATTTGTTGGTAGCTTAACTTCCACTGATTCATGTTTTAATGTGTTGGCAGATAAAACGCCAATGATTCTTGTTTAAATTTGTTGGCAACTAAACCGCCACTGATTTATGTTTAAATGTGTTGGCAGCTAAACTGCCACTGATTCATGTTTAAATGTGTTGGTAGCTAAACTGCCACTGATTATGTTTTTAATTTGCAGGTAGCTAAACTGCCAATGACTCATGTTTTAATTTGCAGGTAGCTAAACTGTCACTCATTCTTGTTTAAATGTGTTGGTTGCTAAACTGCCACTGATTCATGTTTAAATTTGTTGGCAGCTAAACCGCCACTGATTATGATTTAAATTTGTTGGCAGCTAATCCGCCACTAATTATGGTTTAAATGTGCTGGTAGCTAAACCGCCACTGATTTCGGTTTAAATTTGATGGCTGCTAAACTGCCACTGATTTCAGTTAAAATTTGAAGGCAGCTAAACCGCCACTGATTTTTGTTTTAAATTTGTTGGCAGCTAAACTGTCACTGATTCTTGTTTAAATGTGTTGGTAGCTACACTGCCACTGATTTATGTTTAAATTTGTTGGCAACTAAACTGCCACTACTTCTTGTTTAAATGTGTTGGTAGCTAAACCCCAACTGATTTTGGTTTAAATTTTCTGGTAGCTAAACTGCCACTGATTCATGTTTATATGCGTTGGTAGCTAAACTGTTACAGATTCATGTTTAAATGCGTTGGTTGCAAAACCGCCACTGATTTTGGTTTTCAATCTGGTGGCAGCTAAACCGCCATTGTTGCGGTTTCAATTTGGTGGAACCTAGACCGCCATTGATTTTGGTTTAACTTTGGTGGCAGCTAAACCACCACTGATATTGGTTTAAAATTGGTGGCAACGAAACCACCACTGATTTCGGTTTCAATTTGATGGCAGCTAAAGCGCCACTGATTTTGGTTTAAAGATGGTGTCGGCTAAACCGCCACTGATTTTGGTTTTCAATCTGGTGGCAGCTAAACCGCCACTGATTTCGGTTTCAATTTGGTGGCAGCTAAACTGCCATTGATTTTGATTTAAATTTGGTGGTAGCTAAACCGCCACTGATTTTGGTTTAAAATTGGTGGCAACTAAACCACCACTGATTTTGGTTTCAATTTGATGGCAGCTAAAGCGCCACTGATTTTGGTTTAAAGATGGTGTCAGCTAAACCGCCACTGATTTTGGTTTCAATTTGGTTGCAGCTAAACCGCCACTGATTTCGGTTTAAATTCGGCGGCGGGGAAACCGCCACTGATTTCGATTTAAATTTGGTGGCAGCTAAACCGCTACAGATTTCGGTTTAAATTTGGTGGCAGCTAAATCGCCACTGATTTCGGTATAAATTTTATAGTTGCTAAACTGCAATTTAATTTAGTGTAACCTTTCAACTGATTGAAAGGATATGTTCTGATCATTTGTATTGCTTCTGAGAATAACTACAACCATAACAGGTAGAAATGTTTGAAATTTTACACTAAAGAAATGTTGGTCTCAATGTTTCGGCATCGAAGTAAGTGTAAGTTTAAACCATAAGAAGTGGCATCCAAGCTTACTCTTATTTTTACAGTGCATGGTAAAGCCTGCCTTAAAGGGTCACTCAAAAATAGACAAAACAAAGGCCTTAAGGACCGATAACCGCTAAATGTAGGTCAAAGGATTGCAAAATGCTCCCCTTGGAGCATTCTGCAATACGTTTACCTGCATTAAACAATCATCGGACTTGAAAACCAATTATGGATCATTTTTGAGTGGCCTCTTAAAATAGGTTAAAAAACTGTTCGGTAGAACCATATGGATGGCTTGCCCTAAATAGATATGCATGAACCTTTTCCACTATACGATAGGTACCATTTCTTATTAGCTGGCTCCTTTCCAGAGATAAATTGTGTCACTATGTGTTCTATCATAGTCAAAGAATGCCTTGCATCTGAAAAAAAAATAATAAAACAACAATAATAATAAAAGCGCTGCAGGCATGTATCATAGCCGAACACAAATAGATCTTAGTATTTAATGCGAAGACAATACATAGATCAAGGGTCATAACTCAGATGAAAATATATGAAAAAATAAATGCAGTTTTCTCAACATAGACACACCAAAGCATACACATAGTTTCATCAAAGTTACACCACGTTCCTGAATCAAATACATGTAGATGTTGATGAAAGCCAAGTTGTATAAATACATAGAGGATCTTACATCAGTGCTCATGTTTTATTGAATTTATTAAACGAGTTGTAAAGAGATAAAATGCGAGGCTTGCCAAGCATTTTATCCCTTTTTTGCAGTAAGTTAAAAAATCCAATAATACAGGAGCACGAATGTTAAATTCTAATTATCACATAATATGACATTAAATTACTTAGAAATAATATTTTTGGCGTGGTCAAGATTTTGCTACGTTTACGCAATGTTAAAATGGACGTAATTACGTAACGTTACTAAATCTGTAAACCACTTGTGGTTGCACTCCACAATTAGGTTTTCCATAGACGACAATTAGGCCATAAGCTACTAAGGGTTTTGCTCCCCCAGGGGGAACTTTGTAGACTATGTTTTTCTTAAAGCATAACATCTAACGAGCTTTTTGCAACATGTTGGCCATCTGGCAGTTGGGGCGTTTGGGTTACCCCTCATTAAAAATATATAAAATCAAGGCTATTAAAGAGGTACTTGAACTATTCAAATTGGCTAACGAGTCGTGTTATATGTAAGAACAGTTAATTTCCTGCAGATACTAATATTTATTAGAGTAATTTAGGCCCATTATGGTTTCATTTACGTTACATTTTCATCTACACTCTATAAAATCAATGATATGTTGTTATATATACTGCTCAACAAAAGTTTAGCACGGATTTTGATACGATGTCCCACTTTGAATGAACATGAATCATTTTATTTAATGTAAGCAACATGTATGGGGATCTTGAAATTTACATTTTTTCGTGTCCGCCAGACAAAAAGTTATCTGGTTAGGCGTCAGTGGATCGACGTTAAATTTGATGTCATGGGCATGCAAAGGATACACGTCTACATCTGAAATTAAAAAAAATTGATTTTGGAGTAAAGCCAAAGGTTCTTAATGATGAAAAACGTTAAAAAAGCCAAAGTTTGATACCCGTTTATGTCACGTTTTACCGTTCCATTATGACGTTAAAATGGCATTTTTACACTTCTTGACTTTTCAGCGAACTGAATCAAGAGATCAAGTAGCCTGTTTGATGTTAGATTGGCACAAGCACCCAGAACATGTCTGTAGTTTGTCCTTTGAAAACGTCTTCTTTAGATAGCGTCATCGCCTTAATTTAGCCTCAACTTCAGATTGACGTCACTTTTTATGAATTAAATACCATGAAACAAAATTTTATAAACTTACCTTTCCTTAAACTGTCTCTCTTTTGGCATCCTCTTAAACACGAAAACCCTTTCAATTAAGCATGCCTACACAGCGAAAACAGTACTGTTTTTGACTTGTAAACGTCATTATAACAACGACGTTGGCTGTTTTCAAGACTCAACTTTTGCTACTTATGCTCAATGGAGAAGACCTTTGTCTTTTTTTTCAGTATAGTTTCTTTTTATAAAATTCTACGTGGATATTTGCGATCAAATATCATGTCTCTAAAAGACAATTAACTGATAGAAATTGTTTTGATTAAAAAGAACTTCAGTTTTTATTGAAAGGACCAGGGATAACACCTATATAAATTCTTCATTTCTCAATGTTAACCATGCCTGAAATGACTTTAAATTTTACAAATTGCCAGCTAGCTTTCATCCTTAGTTGTTTTCATTATAATAGCTGTTGCTATCAATAGCTGAAACTGTGTATGTATTTGGTTGGCTCACACTTTTGGTAATAGATCTTACTAAGCTACTACATGTCTAAAATCCGGTTTCGTCTAAACTGAATTGTAGACAGTATGGAAAAAATGTCTTGTATATATCATTTCATGTATTAAATTAAGTTAACACATACAAATGTTAGAGATAAATGCTATTATTCAAGCATTTAAGAAACATGATTTGATTATTAACTTAAGTAGTATCTATATGCGATGTTTACATATTCGATACAAAAACTCTTAATTGAAATAGCATTTTATGTGCGTTGAGTTCAAGTTACTTCCTTTTTATAATATGTGCTTTTGACAGAGTTTAATTTCACTTAAATTTGATGTCAAAAAAGACACTTTTCATTATTTCTCTCATTACTGAGCCCTAAAATGGCAGTAATTTACGCCCATTAGGTTTTTAAACTCATATAATGCTATTTTTGCATTAAATTAATGTATTCAAAAGAAAGTAACGTATGTAACAGTAATAAAACGTTCGTTAAATGTGTTAAAATTATACTGCTATTCATTTACTTTCAATTTCAAGATATTTATTGATTGGTAAGAATAAGGAATAATTTTTATATTTACACTAAAGGAGTTCCTATTGTTTTCAGGTAACATAGTAAACTCTGCAATTGCAGGGTAACTTTCAAACCCATAAAGAGCTAACATGCATTATTTTGTGGCTTATATAATGTGGGTCTTAGAAAATTATAGTGTACAAAACTCTTTCAAGGGGGCATTTTGGCAGCACATGGTCTAGTGATTGCGCAGGGCTAAATAGTAGTTTATTAGAAATAAAGTAACGTTTATAACTGCACCATAGTATGCCAATGTTGCTTTAAAGCATGATGGCTATTTGCTGCATTAAATGAAGTGTTTCAAGACAATCAGCATGTGGATAAATAAAAAATATGTATAGCTTTATATTTGAACAATAGGATTTAGAGAGGTTTTATGGTAACGTAGTTAACATTGCCATCACAGGGTAACGCCCCAACTGCGAGATAGCCAACTTGTGTCATTTTGATGTTGTTTCTTATATAACGTAGTTTTAGAAAATCATAATTTACAAACCCCACCTTGGATGAAGGGGGTCTATTAGCCGCTCACGGTCTAAATGTTAACATTTTAACACATTGTTCGAAAACTATACACAACCGGCCTCATTTTAAAATATCACCCTTGCCGGTAAGTTTCATTGAATAATAACTCAAGTTTCCCATGTCAATCCCGCACTATATCCCTTCAAACTGACATACTACGAAACAACATGTTTCCTAATATAGAAAGCTCTTCAAGGGAGTCCGAGAAGCAAAACCCATCTGGTATCAACCTGGTACCAGAATTTATCACTCTGGCCATCTCCATTAAAACGGACTCTGACTCGCACCTTTTAATCAAACACGCCATAACACCTGTCAATCAACGAATAGTGAAGAATGACGTTGTCTTGGCTCTGATTTAAAGAATATGCTCTCCCCACAAAAGGCGGGACAAAATTTCGTGAATATTTAGTGCAGTGTACCCATGCGGTCTATCGATTGTATTGCATGGCGTTATATCACTCAAGGGTGCGACGTCATATGTTAAATATCATGAAATATAAAAATAAACAGCTTTTGACTCAACTAAAAGCTGAGACCTTACCTGCACTGTCGGTCTAGGGTACGTGTACGCCTATGCGATTGTACGTTTTTAACTTAACCCCTCCAAATTAGTTCAGAGGCACCGACTGAGGAAATTCCTGTAAATACTCAAACGAGCCCTGTGGTTGGTCTTTGATATATAAATACATGACATTTCTGGTCCAAGACGGAAGTTTTTCTTGTACCAAGCAACAAAGACTAGCAATAGCTCAGCCAGATATCTAGCAGCAGACAAAATGCTCAATTCTTATCCTATTGAACCCGCCGGATTTATCCTTTTTGAAAACATTGCAGATCCAGATTTAATTTAGCCGGCTTCTAACAAAGCCATCTAATCAGGATTCACTTTGTTTATTTTTTTTTTGTAGCAGGAAAAGGTTTAAAGTGTGCCTTTACGCCAATGAGACTACTGTACAGGTAACAGAGTTTCCTGGACGAGTACCGCATGCGCATTCTGTGATCGGTCAACGAACGTTTTGTCCCTTTCTTATACGGTACATATTCGTTTTGTCCGTTATACATCTGTTACACGTTCGTTAGTTGGCCGTTTGTTCAGTACGTATGCGCTCCTTACGACTTCCGCGTCGACATTCAACGCCACTGAGACGATTTCCCTCACCAGATTAACATGTTTTGCAAATTTTCTGTCAGTTCGGTGTCCGTTACCTTTATCCGTTTATATATGACAGCAGCATAATGGTTTACCGCATTGAGTGACCTCCTTTGAATGTTACTATTTTATTACGCACGTGTGTAACGGGAGCTAGGTCGAAGACTAAGAAGGAAAAAAAGTGACAGCAGTTAAAATATGACAAAAGTCAAAAAGCAATGCTTATAAGATACCCCCGCACAGTAAGAGTCAGTGAAAAAACATGGCAAGTTATAGTTCAAACCAGCAGACCTTAGTTTTGAAGAGATATTTTCAATAGAATCTGTGAAAACAAAATTTATTTTTTTCAAACCAAACTTCTTCATGCATATGTTCAATAAGTCTACATTGTATCAGCAAAGTATCAAATTGCTCCATCAAAAGCTGTGGTAGGAGTTGATCAGCCCAAGAAGGCACTATCCATGCATATACAAAAGCCATATAAGGGAATAATTGTCTAAGTTCTCACAGCTGTCATTTTGTCAAAAACTATTTTTCCTAAACCAAACTTTTTCATGCATAAGTTCAATGTATCTACAGTGTATAGGCAAAGTACCAAATTGTTCCATCAAAAGCTGTGGTAGGAGTTGATCGGCACATGAAGGCACCATCTATGCATATACAAAAGCCCTATTAGGGAAACATTGTCTAAGTTCTCACAGCAGTAATTTTGTCAAAAATTATTTTTTTATAAACCAAACTCCTTCATGAGTATGTTCTATGTGGCTACATTGTATAGGAAAAGTATCAAACTGTTCAGTCAAAAGCTGTGGTTTGAGTTGATCGGCACATGAAGGCACCATCAATGCATATACAAAAGCCCTATTAGGGAAAATTGTCTAAGTTCTCACAGCTGTCATTTTGTCAAAAATTATTTTTCTCAACTATCCTACTTCATGCATATGTTCAATGTGTCTACATTGTATAGAAAAAGTATCACATTGTTCCATCAAAAGCAGTGGTAGGAGATGCTCGATCCATGAAGGCATTATCTATGCATATACAAATGCCTTATTAGGGAAAATTGTCTACGTTCTCACAGCTGCCATTTTGTCAAAAAAAAATTCTGAACCAATTTCCTTCATGCATTTTTTCAATTTGTCTACATTGTATAGGCAAAGTATCAAATTGCTCCATCAAAAGCTGTGGTAGAAGTTGATCGGCCCATGAAGGCATCATCTATGCATATACAAACACCCTATTAGGGAAACATTGTCTAAGTTCTCACAGCTGTCATTTTGTCAAAAATTATTTGTCTGAACCAAACTCCTTCATGCATATGTTCAATGTGTCTACATTGTATAGGAAAAATATCAAATTGATCAATAAAAAGCTGTGGTAGGAGTTGATTGGCACAAGAAAGCACCATCAATGCATATACAAAAGCCCTATAAGGGAAAAATTGCCTAAGTTCTCACAGCTGTCATTTTGCCAAAGATTATTTTTCTGACCAAAACTCCTCCATGTATATGTTTAATGTGTCTACATTGTATAGGAAAAGTATTAAATTGTTCCATCTAAAGCTGTGTTAAGAGTTGATCAGCACATGAAGGCACCATCAATGCATAAACAAAAGCCTTATTAGGGAAAACTGTCTAAGTTCTCACAGCTGTCATTTTGTCAAAAATTATTTTTATGAACCAAACTCCTCAATGCATATGTTCAATGTGTCTACATTGTATAGGCAAAGTAACAAATTGTTCCATCGAAAGCTGTGTCTTGAGTTGATCGGCACATAAAGGCATCATCTTTGCATATACAAAAGCCCTATTAGGGAAAAATTGTCTTAGTTCGTACAATTGTCATTTTGTCAAAAAAAATTCTGAACCAAACTCCTTCATGAATATGTTCAATATGTCTACATGGTATAGGAAAAGTATTAAATTGTTCAATTAAAAGCTGTGGTAGGAGTTTATCTGCACATGAAGGCACCATCAATGCATATACAAAAGCCCTATTAGGGAAAAATGTCTAAGTTCTCACTGCTGTCATTTTGTCAAAGATTATGTTTTTCTGATTCAACCTCTTTCATGCATATGTTCAATTTGTCTACATTGTATAGGAAAAGTATCAAATTGTTCAATTAAAAGCTGTGTTAGGAGTTGATCGGCACATGAAGGCACCATCAATGCATATACAAAAGCCCTATTAGGGAAAATTGTCTAAGTTCTCACAGCTGTCATTTTGTCAAAAATTATTTTTTCTAAACCAAACTCCTTCGTGCATATGTTCATTGTGTCTACATTGTATAGGCAAAGTATCAAATTGTTCCATTAAAAGCTGTGGTAGGAGTTGATCAGCCCGTGTATGGACTATAATAGCATAAGCATAAAACCCAATAAAAAAGCCATTTAGAACTACAAAGGGAAATAACTCCTATAGAACTGGTCCCTAGCCCTTATTTTTTTTTTTTGCTTAAAGTATTTGTCTTGCACATATGAACATGTTGGCAAGGTTTGGTGTGAATCCAGCAATGACTTAAGTAATTAAGGAAACAAAACGTTACAGACGGACGCACACACGGACGGACGGACAACGTGTAACAGTATACCCACCACAAAAAAAAGTTTGCGCGGGGTATAATAAACATGTATATTAACCAACATATCTGGTAAACAAAATCGACAAATTAAAATAACCCCGAGGCTTGACTCAAGATTCTGGTCATGGTAAGCTTGGCAGCTCGTGTTTGTGCTACTCATGCAAGACATGACCAAATTTTACTGTAGTGTTTCTTTTGCCTGTCAGTATATAAGAGTTTTGTCTGATATTATGAGGTGACACTTTTGACCTCAGTATGTCTTCTAAATTTGCTTTTTTATAATGTCTTCGAATCTGGCCCAGAGGTTATAAAACTTTTTTTCCATGCTCAAATCTGCTGAGCACGAAATTTATCATGCTCATAAATGATAAAATGTGAACAGTTGTTGACATTTTAACATTTATAAGCATGATAAATGCAACATATGAGCGACACGAAACGTCTCCATTTGTCGGTATTTTAGCTTTTATGAGCAGTTGAAATTACGTGTTCACCTGAGTTGAGCATAAAAAAGTTTTATAATCTCGGGGCCAGATGTGTTATACCGCATTGTGCCTTCTCTCAAAGCCTTCAGATAAGCAAGTAGGGCATCAAATTGTAAATATTTTGTTATCCATCAGTTTAAAAATTTGTTTTGGTGCTTAGTAAAGACGGATCTTTTAAGTACCCACAACATATGTTTTGGTTGAGAAACAAAATTATCAATCAACTCTCATATTAACTGCATTGCGGCACGTTGCCTGAAAATGTTGTCTATCTTACTGGCATGTACCTGACCTTGCACTTTTCGAATGACGTCGCTAATGACGCTGAATCAACACAAAAATCGAAAATTACGTCATAATCGCTAATTTGAAGAGTGAAAATAGAATACCAGATTCGCGCCTTTTGATATCAAGTTTACCAGGCTCGGCTTTGAGAACGCTTATTGAATCGCTTGGCAAGCCTCACGATGTCAACAAGCGTTCTCAAAGCCTTGCCTGGTAAACTTGATATCAAAAGACACTCACCAAGTATTCTCTATATCTCAGCAATCCTCGCGATGTCAACAAGCTTCTCAAAACCTTGCCCGGTAAAGTTGATATCAAAAGACACTCACCAAGTATTCGTTATATCTCAGCAAGCCTCGCGATGTCAACCAGCATTCTCAAAACCTTGCCCGGTAAACTTGATATAAAAAATCACTCACTAAGTATTCTCTATATTTCGGCAAGCCTCGCGATGTCAGCACGCGTTTTCAAAGCATTGCCTGGTAATCTTGATATCAAAAGACACTCACCATGTATTATCTATATTTCGGCAAGCCTCGCGAAGTCAACACGCGTTCTCAAAGCCTTGCCTGGTAATCTTGATATCAAAAGACACTCACCGTGTATTATCTATATTTCGGCAAGCCTCGCGATGTCAACACGCGTTCTCAAAGCCTTGCCTGGTAAACTTGATGTCAAAAGACACTCACCAAGTATTCTCTATATCTCGCCAAGCCTCGCGATGTCAACCAGCATTCCCAAAGACTTGCCCGGTAAACTTGATATCAAAAGACACTCACCTAGTATTCTCTATATCTCGGCAAGCCTCGCGATGTCAACACGTGTTCTCAAAGCCTTGCCTGGTAATCTTGATATCAAAAGACACTCACCTAGTATTCTTTATATCTCGGAAAGCTGTACTATAGCTGCCTGATCTTGGTCTGCCCTGTTTGGAAAAAAGGTGTTAAAGAGCGTCAGCATGCGGTGAAGTATCCCATTTGAGCCTGTATTCAGTTGCCATGTTCGTACAGTGAATGTTCAAATCAGTCTGAACATCCACACAGTCTGGTCAGAGTCTTACTTTTACGTCTGAACTGGAAACGTTGGACCCTTGGTTACACGTACCGCACTCATTGAAGACTCTGATCAGACTGTGCAAATACGCAGGCTGATCTGAGTCTTAGATGAGTGCACATGCCAACTTGTACCCTTTGCTAGACACCCGGTAATATCTCTTGCTATTTTGTAGCTAAGAATTCATAGTTGGGTACCAACAAATGGAAAGCGTTTAGAATCGTACATTACAGTGACGACAGGTGCATGCTATTTTCTCAACAGGTCCTTAGTCTACACAGGTTTAGATAAACAAAAATGTCAGCGTAAAACTGTCAATATTTTCTTACCCATATGTTTTAGCATATATTTTGGGTGTTCAAAAGAATCGTCTCGTTGAGACGGTTCTTTTGAGTACCCACAACATATGTTTTGGTTGAGAAATAAAATATATTTTTCTGTTACGCACTCTTAACTGAAGTCCTGTAAAATTGAATATTAAATTATTTGTTATTTTTATCACATCAAGTTTTGTTTCACTAGATCTAGATAGATTTTTTATTCTCTGTTAATTTAATCTAACAAAGATGTCTTTGAAATCGATTGATTGTGGCCTGAAAGATATACTGTATGTTAAAAAGTTTGCGATCTAAGTATTTTTGTGTTATAGCATTAGAAGAATCTAGAGAAATATTTGGCCAGTAAAATATAATAACTCGAGCCAGTGCATGAGATTTCCAACAGTCCGATCAGAGCCTTTGCTAGTCGCTTGAGTATTCTATGATTGTTAAGCTACTGACTGAACACCATTTAGAGTTTCTAAGCTTAAAAGGAGGCTGCAGAGGCTCGCCCGAGTCTACACATGTCAAAATGCCACATTGTTGAAAATCACATGCGCAGGCTCATATTAAAGCTTTTAAGCTCCCGTCCCCTCAGCATTGGCATTGGCTAGTGTTCATTCTGAGGTGGTGATTCTGTTGTTCTTGTTTATCTATTGACTGTTGTTGCTCCCATTGGGTTTTGGAGGGTTGTATTGGGTCCTTGTTTTATGGAGTTTTTCTTGGTGTCCAGTCTAGATGAGCAATTTAATTATGTTGTGGCTGTCTGTATTTTGTGTCTCTTTCTCACGGTGCCAATGGTTTATCAGCGGTATGTGATTGTAGCATGTCGTTCGGCATGCAATCCAAATTGCTAAAGGAAGCAGATTTATCAAGATACTTACAAAGTTGTTTGTGTTCTATGTCTCTTCCTCATGGTACCATGGGTTGATCAGTGGTATGTGATTGTAGTATTTCGTTTGGCATGCCATCCAAATTGCTAAAGGAAGCAAATTTATCAAGATAATTACAAGGTTGTTTGTGTTCTATGTCTCTTCCTCCCGGTGCCATGGGTTGATCAGCGGTATGTGATTGTAGCATTTCGATTGGCATGCCATCCGAATTGCTAAAGGAAGCAGATTTATCAAGATAATTACAAGCAGTTCAGGTGCAATTAATTGGGCCTCGTCGCGAGAAAACCTGTCTTTAGGGTTTCTGACAAAGCCAGATTCAAACCAGCCTGCTCAGCTACAGAGACTAGCTAGAAAGTTGAAAATTCGCTGGTAGCAAGTTTAGATGTAATACTTTCCAAAATACGAAAAAACAAAGGCGCTGATTAGACTGCGCGGATGCGCAGGCTGATCGATCTGCGCCTTTGTTTTTTGCAAACCCACGAAGACAAGGTTTTCTCGCGTCGAGGCCCTACTATTAATGAGCATGCTTGATTCAAGCAAAACCTGACGCCTCTAGATATATATTATGGACTTTGCCAAGATTATCGTATCAAACCAGAAAGAAGAATCCATTGGTATACAAAGGGTTGATATTTCACAGTTGTTTGTTAAATGTTGCAACAGTTGCTCACATGCCTAATAGCATGGATATCTTAACTTTGTATAAATTCACCATCACAATAACTCCAACCTCAATCTACGTATTACAGTGTAGTGTCCATGTTTTGAAATTAGATAATTGCTGGATTATACTTTTTAATGTACTTCTCTCATCGTGCCAGTCCTCTTCGTAAGACTCAAGAAGGTTCACGTTTCCACGAAATGACATTAGTTCACCATTTTCATAAGATTGTCTTAGTTCACGTAGTATGCTCAAAACGCATGTAGCATAATCCTCTGACGTTTCTGTACATATTTTACAATGGTGAAATAGAATTATTTTAAAATGGTATTTGGGTAGTAAGCTAAAGAATTGGATAATAAATTTTATGATTAAGTAGGTTTTCCTATGATTTTCTGACACACTGTTGTGAAAATACTCAATTTCGCCAAGGCAGTCGGACAATCTGCACTTCTCAACACAGTAAGAACACGACTTTGGAACAAGAAAGAGTGGGTTAGATCCATTTATCTGTTGTCCACTAATTTTACGCGCAGGTATGAAGTCAATGTGTATGGGAAGATATTTTATCTGTTTGGTTGTCTGTAGTGTATCATTGCAATCAAAGTCGGACAGGCTTGATACATAACTAGTCCATAATAATTTCAAAGAACAGCCACCTCGGTAGCCGTTGATAACCTTTGGCATAACCGATAAACAGCCAGTATCCATAGCAACTGTGCAGCTAGGACATCCGTTAATGTTAGGGTTCGCTGGTTCAAAAGAAAATTCTGTGGGAAGATATGGCTCATCACGATGGAACACAAGAGAAAAACAACTACATAATGATGCTATAGATCTGCGTAATCGACTGTTGAATACATCATCAGAACCATATCCTAGAGGAAATTTATCACCCTGACCTAGTATATACTCTCGCCCCAAGTGACACGCAGGACAGATGCCTTCCAATTTCACATCATCTGGTTGATCAATAATTGCCAGATAATCGAATTCAATATATTTTGTCAGAAGATCCCCTTTGTATTTGTATGGAAACCGGATAGACTTTAGAATTGAAGACTTCTCCTCCATACTTCCACAAGGCTGTATGTAAGATATTTTAAACGGCGATTCTGGTTCTGTGTTCATTTGTACTGTAACTCTCTCCAACATTTGTCTAACTGCTACCTGTATATCTTGAATTTCTTTGTTATTAAAGTTAAGTGCTGCATTTCTCAAAATAGTTTCATAAAACGTTTTGAGGCGCCTATCCCTTGCTATAGCTCGTGCCCTACGTGGCATACCTATTTACTTATTTTTTCTTAGTCGGTAGGTTTGTTCATCTAAGTATCTCAGTTGCCATGCATGTTCATCTTTACGTTAGTTAACATTATTGTTCCATATTTATGACATACTTTTTCACCTCAATCTATACACTATTTCCCTGTAGTAAACATTATATTTTATCTTGTTCACTGAAGTTCCACGCAGGTGGAATCCTTTCTTATAAGTTGGTATGCTAGCTTGATCTTCTCACTTTGTATTTTGTTCACTTCAGTTGACATGCATGTTCACCATAGAGTAGCTTTATCTAAAACAACACATGAAGTATTAAAATTCAACCATTTTAAAAAAAATACTATAATGGTACATACTGAAAACATGAACATTTATGTACAATATTCAGCGGTTATACTGTCCTGTCAGCCAAGAGTGATAGTGACGTCATGTTTTCTTTACAAAGTTATTAGGGATTAAGAATAGCTACTGTCCTGCTAGCCAAGAGTGACAGTGGCTTCATGTTTTGCTTACAAAGTTACATGTATCAGAGACATATAACTGATATATTAATTGTGTATTTATCCTATCCGCAGGATAGTATTAATACAAAAGTGATTTATCGATTCGCGTTAACTCAAGTGGAGTGTACAAGTTATTTTTTATTTAACGATTGTAAACAAAATATTACGTCACTGTCACTCTTGGCTGGCAGGACAGTAGATAACATGTGTATTAATCCTATCCGCAGGATAGGAATAAAACACAAGTGATCTCTCTTTTCGCGTTAGCTCAAGTGCAGTGTACAAGTTAATGTTTTACTTAACAATTGTAAACAAAATATTATGTCACTGTCACTTTTGGCTGGCACGACAGTAGCTGTCACCATATGACCTAAGTTATTGGTGGGATAGTTAACACAAACTCACACACTTAGCGGTAATCTAGGAATTCGTAATCCTCAAATCGACAAATTTTCTTTTAAAAAAATTGTATTTCGAAAATATAATGCCTGAATCACTCTGGCCTGCGTTTTCAAAAGAAATATTTTCCTTTTTTCAACTAAAGCATATGTCGTGAGTACTCAAATAAACCGTCTCAATGAGCAACAGAAACATTTGTTTAAACGAAAGGGTAAAAACTATTTACAATTTTACACTCAACAATTTTGTATCTAAACCAGTGAAATTTATTATTATTTCATCCACTAATTTACCTCATTAACATACACGCACATGACAAGATATGGTATAACTGCTTACAGCATGAGAAATTTCACCCTTTGTATATTAATGGGCTCTTACTCCTGATATGACATTTTAAACATTGGATGACGTATTGTATATATTAAAGGGGTCACACATTATAATATCCAACTAAAATTGACTTTTTTTCTGAAGGTCGTTTTAGTAAGCAAACAGCAAGAGTTTGATAAATGGAGGATCTTATATGAGTGCTCATGTTTTATTGAATTTATTAAATGAGTTGGGAAAAGAGATAAAATGCGAGGTTTGCCGAGCGAGTTTATATAGTTCAATAATGCAAGAGTCCGAATGTTAGATTCTATATCTCATATGACATTAAGAATACTTTGAAATCTCATTTCTGGCGTAAAGAACGTTATGATTTTGTTATGCTATGAACGATATATAACCAGTCAGGGGCATAACCTGTATAAGTTACAATATATATCACTCGAAGAAGTTAAAATTGTGTCTTTTCAACAATGATTTCGAAGTGAGGCTATCGAAAGTAACTTATTTAGGTTATATCTGAAATAATACACGCCAAGGTCAAATTCTAGTCGGTCATCAATATAACTTATTCAAGTTAAAAAGTAGCTTATTTTCAATGACCTCGCGTACAAATTTCTAGACGATGCGTACACAAATTTATTGCACAATCGTAAAGTTATGTAAAAGATAAAATTACCCACATGGCCGTGAAAATTGCAGTAACTCCGGAATATGAAGATGAAAAAAAGACAGTTTCACTCAAACAGGTTACTTTTGTTTTTGTTGCTAAAAAAGTTAACTGCTTTAAGTGATATATTTTTTAACTTTTTGAAGTTATGTACCTGACTGATAACGTTTCCCTTAAACCAGTAGTGTTTTTTCGATTGTATACATAGGGAGAATGAACATGTAACCGTTGTCTAAAGTGTACTCCTATAGTGAGCTCTCATAAACAGGCAGCTGTCATTTCATATCACGTCATATTAAACCACACACTTTTAAAATTACTACTTCATATGGGACAATATTAGCTGTTATCGGTTTTATCTGCCCGATTATCTCTCTTGAATATTGACCACTCCCGCAACTTACCTGTTGAAATCTGTGGCATCAATTACACAGAAAAGTATGCAACCCTTAAAATAAATTATAAATAGCTAACTTATTATTAAGTTGCCATTATTTTATAAGTTATCAAAAGAAAATTTAATGTTTTATCTTTATAATGATATAAACAAATACGAAATAACTTAGTATTTAGTTTTGTCAAATTGTTCATCTTTTTGACTGGTAAAATCCCATTCATTTCTATGTAAACTGACTGCAAATGCCCTTGGTGAGCCTTTTATGACCCCAAAATAATCATGTTCTGATATTTTC
Organism: Loripinus fragilis; assembly: GCA_964019695.1. NCBI lineage: Eukaryota > Metazoa > Mollusca > Bivalvia > Lucinida > Lucinidae > Loripinus > Loripinus fragilis. The sequence goes on from OZ026531.1 coordinate 47,397,545, forward strand.
TCAATGTTTTATAAGTTATAAATGGTATCTCGATAACCCAACGATATCAACCATATAAGTTTCACAGAAATAAAATAAATTTTAGTTCTGTCATTTTTAGGTTGAAAATTGAGTTTAAGCGCCTTCTTGAAAGGGCGGAGAAAATGTCTAAGTTCTCATAGTTTGTGTCTATTATGCTTCCGTTCTATTCAATATGCCGATAATGTCGAGAAACCTAACATCATTTTTAAATAGAAATTTAAGGGGAAAACTTAGCTGAATGGGAGACAAGATAATGAAAAAAATCTTAAAGGAAATTGTTAGAAAATATCATTACCAATTAACTTATCACACCGAAATAAAAATCATTTTATTACAAGTTGCTTCAATTTATTTTTTATTTTAAATATAACAATTATTATTTTTATAATAATAATACTTATTTTATTATTATTATTATTATTATTATTATTATCATTATTATTATTATTATTATTATTATTAATGCCTAAATTTATTCGAAGACTTTCATCTGGCAGTATATTCGTACTTCATTCTCACACCGGCTGGGCGGCAATCGAATACACTAATCGGCGAACGAAGATCAAAATATTTAGAACCAGAGTTTACGATTGCTAATCGTGGCCCGAATGGTGACAAATGGCAATTTAAAACACTGTTTCTATCAGTTTTTGATCCGCGTCTGTCGATTGTTAAGAGCGTTTTCGATTGCCACCTATTCGGTGTGCAACTGGTGAGAAACGATTTTGAGACGTTCATAACCATGATAACGGGATATGCGATAATCCTAGGTGTCAAAAAATCCCTCGGGCTAAGGTCTTATCTCGGTCATAAAATACTGATTTTACGTTTTTACCGAATAAACGACTCTGCATAAAGTGTCCTGTGTGGAAGCCTTGGCATTCTACTAAAAACTTATGCATAAATAAAATGGTGTGTATCAGATACCCAGGCTGATCACAGTGTTCGTGCTTTGTACACCCTTCTTACTAGTTTTGTCATGCGGCGTCTCGTCAGGGTCTTTACTGTTCAGTATAACAACCTTTTTCGGTCATACTACCAAAACTGTCACTTCATGGGTAGATGCTCAGACTGCGCAAATGGTGTCGTTTGAAATTCTACTTATGTTTAGGCTTTGCAATTACAGTAAAAGACATGCATATATAATGAAGAAGAGTACTAAAAATGAAGCAAAATCAACAGTGTAGATCCAGATACTTTATAACAAGATGTCTCTCCGTGCCTGTATGTTGTAATAATTGAACATTTAAATAAATTGTAAACTAATAATTAATAATTAAGTTTTAAGTGATGCCATTTTTCTTCCGGAGAAGGTTAAACTTGAACGAACAGCAAAGGTTCGGGTGAGATGGCACAGCGCGGTCAGGCCTGATCCATTGCTGTTTGCGTTCCATATCTCTCAGTTAAAAATTCCCAAAATACACAGATTTAAACAAATCTCTTCACACCGAGCTGATCGGGACCAGTAAGAACCAGAACTGACCAAAAAATAATTTATAATTACAACCGTAAACAGCAATGGGACTGATCAGACTGCGCTGATAATTTACTAAGCGCATAATGTTGTTCCGAGAATTCATGCTTAACAGTAGCATCTGAGCAGTGAATACAAGAAACTGCGATGAGCATGTAATATATGCACAGACTGGCCTGCTCCATTAATGTCGCTGTTGGAGAGCTGAAACATAAAATCATGCAGGCGTTTTATGGTGTGGTCATCTTATTGACACAGCGGGAACTCAGTGGGAGTTCGCTCATCTGCGTTAAAAGTGTGAAAATAGTTGATAAGGATTTGGCCTAAAGCGACTGTTCTCATTAATTTTGACTGCGTTATAATCCTGTATTATGTTTTTTTTAACTTGAAGCGAAGACGCTGATCAGACCCTTTTTGTCAAACTCAATGTTCTTTACCTCGGACCCCGTCCGAGTCTTTACAGATGTCGGCTGATTTTATTTTCGAAAAAAGTGTAGAGTGTGGATCCAGATAAAGATCGAACTCACCACATTTCTGATAATTCGTTTACTGATTATGTTGATAAATTAAGCCTGAGTAATTATCCGCTTACCAACTCTCAGTTTTTCAACCTGAACATGAAAATATTGTGGGTACGTGTACTCAAAGGATGGTCTCAATGAGACGGTTCTTTTGAGTGCTCTAAGCAAATGCTAAAATGTTGGAACAATATTATGCTGGATTTTCTCTTATCAAGACCTATGCCGAGAGAAGACCCAAATCAAGCTGCGCATCTACAATACTGATACGGGTAAACATGAAAAAACACCGCATTAAAAGTCTAGAGGAAACTGAAAAAATGACCAGACCAGACCAAATAAGCACATTTGACCATACCGCCGCCGACGGCCTTGTTTGGTGAAGCTGTGTTATTTCTAAATCACTGCGGATGCGCAGGCTGGTCTGCGCATTTATTGTTCACAAAACCCCGCATGACAGTTTTCTCACATCGAGGTCCATATTATGTTTTCTGAACATTAAGACATTCAGTACTCAAGTGCTCATGTACTCAATTCAGAACACACGAATAGTGGACGTACATGTTTTGCGTTTGGAGATGAAAAATCTTTTTCTTGATTTCAATTAGTTGAGCATGCATACTCCAATTTGAACTATTTATGTAACATAAATGAAATTGGGTGCCCTCTTAGACCTCTTTCGTCAGCACACAAAACTATACAGCAAATACTATACACTCAATGTCAGACTAATACCATGGATACCTGGACTCAGATACAATCGATTTCGCGATATAGTCGCCGCGGTGTAAGGGGGACAATTGACTTATCGATTATCTAGGTGATCAAGAACCACAACTTGCCTGTTAAGCCGGGCCATAGTTCTATTTGGGCTCGAGACCGAGAGGATGCTGATTCGAGCTTCACCGGCGTCACTGCGTTGTGTCCTTGAGCAAGACGCATTAATTCTTTCTTAGTACTGTTTCAACCCAGGAAAATCCGTCCCCATCTATGAAGAAATGTTGACTGGCGCGCAAACAAACAAACAAACAAAAAGGCACAATAAACTATTAAACACAAGGGCAACGATTTCGAAATTCAAATTTTCAGCCTCTAAAGCTACTTTTTTCTATAAAACAGACCAATTCACGTCTACCAATTCAATAATATAAACAAATGGAACAGTTTCTGGTTCGGCATGGGAAACCATAAAAAGTAAACAAACTTTGCATTTTCTTACATTTTGGATAAAGAATAAAACATGTATTGAAAAATCTGAGGATGTCATGCAACTACCTAAGGAAATGAACGTTTGCAGAATAGTTGATCACATACTTTGTACATATTTGCGGAATCACTTTTCGCGTGTCGAAGGGATGTCAACAGCCGCCCAAAACACATTGAAATTTGGGCAAAGATCGTGATTTACTCTGCGTTGGTGGATGATGTTGATTCAGTGCTTAACCACGAAAATTCGGACAGGATGACCTTGTCCAAAATGACAAAATAATATGAAATTACAACAAATCTTAATCATAACAATTCAACAGCATAATAAATGTTGTTATTGTTTTTGCGGAAATGCAATGCTTAGTACTGTCGTGCCAACCAAGAGTGACAGTGACGTAATATTTTGTGTACAATTGTTAAGTAAAACATAAACGTGTATACTTCACTTGAGCTAACGAGACTCGAAAGATCACTTGTGTATTAATCCTATCCTGAGGATAGGATTAATACACAAGTGATCTATCGATTATAAGTCCATGATAACTTTGTAAACAAAACTTGAAGTCACTGTCACTCTTGGCTGGCAGGACAGTAACTATCTACAGCAATATTCAAGAGGTGATATATATTTCATCCTAAAATGTTGTGAATTTCCAAGTCAGAAATGAAATACTGGCTAGTTTAATGAGAAAGGTCAACACGCAAAACTTCGAATATAGAAGTGGCATTTAGAAATAAAAGATGTTTCAAATGTCCCTATCATCTATATAGATCATATGCGAAGCCATGACTTTTAGACAATTTCCCACTGATTTAACACTTGTGCTGCTTTATCAGCCAAAAGGATTGTCATGCTGTCCTACTACCGCATGTTTCCATCGCGTGTACAACATGACATGCCAAGCTTCTAGCAAGGTACCAACGCAGAGTAAATCACGGTCTTTACATCCATTCTCATGTGTTTTGGGCGGCTGCTGACACCCCGTTGCCACGCGAAAAGTTGTTTTTTGTTGGTTTTGATTCTTTACGTCTCAGTCATTAGCTATGGTCATGCGAGATGGTCAGTTCATCTAACCAAACATTTTCCTGGACAAGCTTGACCAAGCGATTAACCCGTCCTTCGTGTACATACGTTCGCATGTAACTGACAACATCCCTCCTTGTATCAGCTGAAGGAGGAGAATAACGGAATATATTATTCCATAATCAACCTCCACGAACGTTTGGAATTGGACCAGGATCGAACTCGAGACCCCTGGAACTGCAATCAGCATCGAGAAAAGTCATTCAGTAAATATGACCAAAGTATGCTGTCTGAAAGCTACATGTACTCCGTAAATGCAGCGGATATCCTTGGGCGGCTGCATGACATTCTCCGTTTTTATTAAAATAACTGTATTTTATTCCAAAGTGGAAGAAAGTGCAACGTTTGTTTACTTTTTTACGACTTACAATGCCGGACCAGACATCACTCCAATTGTTTTGCTGTCGAACCGTCGGTTAAGAATTAAAATTTAAGCCGCAACATGTGATTTCCTACAATGTGGCATTTTGACAAGTGTAGACTCAAACGAGTCTGTGCAGCCTCCTTTTAAGTTTAAAAACTCCAACTGATGTTCGGTCCATCACTTGACAGTAATAGAATATCCAAGCGACTAGCAAAGGCTCTGACCAGACTGCGCGTATGCGCATGCTGGTCTCAGCCTTTGATTGTCATGGCTCTAATTTTTTCTTATCTTTTTTCTTATCTTTTTTCACAGGTCAGAGCAAAACCAACCCTCTCGACCGTCTAATGAATCCGATCATTGAATAAGAGGGCCCATGGGCCCAGGATCATTCACCCCAGTCCTTGTCATGAGAAGAGGATGTTTACCGCAAAATATAAATTTCATTTATGCAACACCTAAGTTCATACATCCATATCTTGACAAGCGATTGAGTTCAATCAAAATATATTAACCGGCACAATTTTAAATATTTGGCTTATATGCCCAACCCAAAAGGCCATGTCGTGCATCAGGTCAAACTTTTGCTTGCATAATGATCTAAACTTCTTTCCTTGTATTTTGAAATACAACATGACCCTCTTCAGAAAAAAATGTCTGATCTTTTGACCCTATCCAGGGGTCGTGGGTGTGTAAAAGAGCAGGCTATTTGCTGGCATGTTATTGTATATTACATTTCTATATGTCGGTAACACAATGTAGGCAACGCAAATTTGTTTCAAAGCTCAGGATTCATCATCATCTCTATTTTGCATGTCCTCTTACAGAATAGCATATTACGTGACTGTCCTTTTGAATCTATAACAAAAACTAAGAAAAAAAACCGACGTTGGTTTTCAAAGTTTTGAATTCCATCAATAAATTTTCTTTGACAAAACGTTTCGAGCTACAACATAAACATGCCATTAAAATAAAAATATTCCATACTTAATTTTTTTACTTCATGTATAAACATTTATATAACAGGACTTTAAATTTAGATGTAGCGTTTCTTTTGTCATTCAGTATAGCTTTAGCACAATAAGAATGAAATAAGGTTGTAGTAGCCTTTAAACTATAATGGCTTGTCATCAAATAGATATCTCAACTCACTTCCTAACCTGAGTTACTCCCAACAGAGGCCAAAGCCTTGCAGAATCAAAATAAAGCCCCCTCTGTACAATATACTGAGGACTAAGTATATCAAAAAATTACGTCAGTGCTGAACTTCGTCCCCCTCCCAGACGATAATCCTGGATCCGCGGATGTAAAATGCTCTAACCTACCTCTTATACGCACATAGACCCAGGAGAAACTATCTAAACCGTTTAACAATCAGTTTTGCTGTAGAAATCCTACACTTTCATTTTCAGCTGGGAATTCCACATTTTCTAAAAATAAATATATGGTAAAAGTATTGGCTTTCATAAAAAGTTTGCTTTTGAGGAGCACCCACATACTTTATCAAACTATAAAAACTTCTCCACAACTTGATAAATCAACTCCCTTCTAAACCTGCGTTACTCCAAACAGAGGCCAAAGCCTTGCAGAATCAAAGTTAAGCTCCCTCTGTTAAATATGCTAATGACTTGAAAAAAAAACAACGTCGGGCTGTGGTGGACCCCCAATCCCTGATCCCCCGCATGAAAAGCAATGAAAACCACCCTTTCATACGTACACTGACCCAAAGGGAAAAAGCTCAATCGTTTAGATAGAAATCGACATGTTTAATCATCAATGTTTTACCTGTACGACATGTCGTGAAATACCTTCACTTTCCTTTTCAATTTGGAATTCCACATGACGCGTTTACTAATGATAAATATATGGCAAAAGTATTGGCTTTCATTTAAAGTCTGCTTAAGAGGAGCGCCCTCATACATTGTACTTAATTAAACTATAATCATACTTCTCAACAACAAGAGGGCCTTAGGGTCCTGGGTCGCTCACCTGAGAATGACTGTTTGTAAAGATACAGGAAAGCATTTATTTATTTATTTTGTACTTTATTTGTTTATTTACTTATTTATTTCTATTTATTTATATAATTTTGAATTTATCTATTTTTATTTATTTATACATTTATTTATTTATTCATTTATTTATTTATTTATTTATTTATTTATTTATTTATTTATTTATTTATTTATTTATTTATCTATTTATTTACTTATTTATTTATTTATTTATTTATTAACTCTTATGTATATGTATTTTTTTTATTATTTACTTACAATTTTCTAGTTTATATTGCTATCATCCTGTTTTGATCATAACTTGTATTCTTTATCAGATTGTATATATTAAGCCATGTTTATAAGCTATATTCTGTATGTATATTATGTAGGGGAAGGGTCGTAACTAATGTTGTGAGAACTTGTGACCAAACCCCATTGCTGTATCATATTTGGCAATAAAATATGTTTAAACTATCTAGGGCCCTGGGTCGCTCACCTGAGAAAATATTGGAAAACAAAGCTCTACGCAAAGTCCAGCTATAAATTTTGATAGATCAGCAATTTCATTAAGACTTTACATGCGTCATGTTGATAAAACTATTATGATGTAGAACCTCAATAAGTAATACATGTGACTTCCACTGCCGAGCCCATAGAGGCATAATTTGAACATACTTGGTAAAGGTTCACTAGATGATGCTGCGAACATTATGTCAAGGCTCTATGCAGACAAAAATATTTTTTATGTTCTCCCTCTATACTCCTTAACATTTGACCCATTGGACTGGCCTCTTTTGGCCCAGGGGCATAACTTGATTAAACTCGTCTGGTAATGGTGAATAAACCCTTTGCATACTGAATAAAAGCACCGCAAGCACTCCATAATACCCCGCCACTGCTGGGGGCACCAAAAGTTATTTTGTGAGATATATAATGCCTAAATAGCAACAGAACTGAGATAGACAGTGATATGACGTCCTTAGTCACAATATGTAACCATTGATGGTCAACATATCTGTAAAGTTTCATTCAGATATTTCATATAGTAAAGGAACTACAGGTCAAAAACATTTTCCAGATTAATCAAGGGCGGATAACTCATGAACTGGAAATGTAAGAGTTACGGTCCTTCGTTGTAATATGTAACCTTTGCTGTTCAATATATTTGTAAAGTTTCATTCAAATATCATAAACAGTAAAAGAATAACAGGCCAGAAACCATTTTTTAAAGGGAGAAAGGGCAGTAACTCCATCGAAAATGGTCCGATTTTGCCCATTAACAATCCCATACCACTCATCCCGAATAACAATATGTATGCAAAATTTGAAAAAATTCTGTGCATAAATACTCAAGTTATCGATCGGAAACAGTGAGCACGGACGGATGAAATGAACTACAGGTCAAAAACCAATTCTCAGATCAATCAAGGGTGGATAACTCACAATCTGGAAAGGTACGAGTGACGATCCTTACCCACAATATGTAACCTTTGATGGTCAACATATCTGTGAAGTTTCATTCAGATACTCCATATAGTAAATGAACTACAGGTCAAAAACCATTTTTCAGATCAATCAAGGGCGGATAACTCATGAACTGGAAAGGTAAGGGTGACGGTCCTTACTAAAAATATGTAACCTTTGATGTTCAACATATCTGTGAAGTTTCATTCAGATATTCCATATAGTAAAAGAAACTACAGGCCAAAAACCAATTCTCAGATCAATCAAGCGTGGATAACTCACAATCTGGAAAGGTAAGAGTGACAATCCTTAGTCACAATATGTAACCTTTGATGATCAACATATCTGTGAAGTTTCATTCAGATATTCCATATAGTAAATGAACTACAGGTCAAAAACCATTTTTCAGATCAATCAAGGGCAGATAACTCATGAACTGGAAAGGTAAGAGTGATGGTTCTTTGTCACAGTATGTAACCTTTGATGTGAAACATAGCTGTAAAGTTTCATTTAAATATTCCACATAGTAAAGGAACTACGGGTAAAAATCATTTTTTAATTCAATCAAGGGCGGATAACTCACAAACGGGAAAGGTAAGAGTGACGGTTCTTAGTCACAATATGTTACCTTTGATGTGAAACATATCTGTGAAGTTATATTCAGATATTCCATATAGTAAAGGAACAATAGGTCAAAAACCTTTTTTCAGACCTATCAAGGGCGAATAACTCACAAACTGGGAAGGTCAGAGTGACGGTCCTTAGTCACAATATGTTACCTTTGATGTGCAATATATTTGTGAAGTTTCATTCAGATATCATGAACAGTTAAGGAATAACAGGCCAGAAACTATTTTTCCAATACGAAAAAGGGCAGTAACTCCGTTAAAAATGGACGGATTTTGCCCATTAACAATCCCATACCACTCATCGCCGATAACAATATGAATGCAAAATTTGAAAAAATTCCGTGAATAAATACTCAAGTTATCGATCGGAAATGGTGAGCACGGACGGACGGACAGACACCGAAAGGTATAACATAATACCCCGACACTAAAGTGTGGCGGGGTATAAAAACCCTAAAAGAGTAGTTTGGTAATCTGCATTTCATCAGGGTCAGCTCTGTTTGCTATGATAAATGCAATTTTCAGAGTCTGGAGTACATATTTATTAGGAAAGTCTAATCTTGAATCAAGCGAAAAAAACTCTGCAAACTAGACAGCCACATTTGCAAGAGGCTTGTCTCCCTTACAAAGAAATTATTTGTTCTACACATCTTACATCCGATACAGATAATTCGGTAGTAAAACGGCTGTTTATGGGAAAAAAACAGTTGTTTACTGACATTTGGCGGGTAAGTTGTTTCTGTAATTTTATCATTGAATATCTTGAATTTGAATGTCAGCTTTTAGCCGTGAGTTACATTTCGATATTCTCCTTCGGGCTACCCACCTACCAACAGTTATTTTACTGCATTTATCTTTTTACTCGGTTGCTTGGTGACACGTTGCATACGTAAAAAATTAGTCTGTGTATTTCAGTCTGATACGGGCAAAATTGGACGGTAGTTACGGGAAAACCAGTCGTTTTGGCACACTTTTATGATACGGGTCTGTTATAGACGCTGCATGTCATAATTCATAGTCTTGATAGAGAATTGATCAATCTTAGCACTGGTACATGTACACACCATGAAAATGGTACTGTACATTCCAGGAAAGAGGCTGCTTAGTACTGGTTCATTTTAGGAAACAGGATACTTAGTACCAGTACATTCCACGAAAGAGGCTGCTTAGTACTGGTTCATTTAAGGAAACAGGAAACTTGTACGGTATATTCCAGGAAAGAGGCTGCTTAGTACCGGTTCATTTAAGGAAACAGGATACTTAGTACCGGTACATTCCAGGAAAGAGGCTGCTTAGAACTGGTTCATTTCAGGAAACAGGATACTTAGTACCGGTACATTCCAGGAAACAGGCTGCTTAGTACTGGTTCATTTTAGGAAACAGGGTACTTAGTACCAGTACATTCCAGGAAACAGGCTGCTTAGTACTGGTTCATTTTAGGAAACAGGATACTTAGTACCAGTACATTCCAGGAAACAGGTGCTACTTAACTCTGGTTCAACCCAGGAAGCAGGCTAAGGTTCGAGAAAGGTTCCGTTTTCAATTGAGCATTGCAGAATTGAATCTTACTGGTGTAATTGGAAACTCAGGTGTTATTGATGTCGGTTAACCAGGTTTGAAGGTCACTAGAGGGCAAATCAATTACATGCACGCAATTACACGAAACATGCTTGTTTGTTTTGTCTGATTTGATTCTTTACGTCCCATCAACAATCTTTCAGTTATAAAGGGACGGGCTTTCCTGGGTCGAGCCAGTACTAAGCTAGGATTAATGTTCTTGCTCAAGGACACAACGCAGTGACGCCGGTGAGGCTCGAACCCGCTGCCCCTCGGTCTCGAGTCAAGCACTCTACCACTGAGCCACTGCGCTCCCACACGAAACCTGCGTCTCAGTTCATGTGTTTGAAGCAAAGTTCAGGCCAGCTAGCTATTAACCCCTGTTTAGCTCCATAAGGGAGCAACCAAACGCTCACACTACTAAAACACAGACGCCTCCACTCGCATGACAGTCCGGGGCGGGTTACCATTGACATGGCCCGACGTCTGGGTTGCGCCTGATGGTGCTCATCCTCCTCAACAACATAGCATTTCAACTTGCTAGACGCTCCTGGAAATACGATGTGGCCATAGTGGCTCTATGAAAAAGCTCTTAATTACTGAGACATGTTACAGTGTCCTCTTAAAAGTAATCACTTTTCGAAACGTTTCCTACTTTTAGGCCAGAATTGACCGGCAAAACACGGATGAAGCACGAACACAGTGCCAGAACCCAATTTTCGAACACATAGGAAACTTACAAAAGTTTGGACTGCAGTGAGTGGTCAGTTCTTAAGCAGTTATGAAGACCGCTGCATGTCTGCAACGAACCTGAAATGACTGGCTTTGTTTTTAAGCTTTGGAGCCATGACGAGATATCCAACAATGTGGTATATGCGACCAGCAAAGGCTCAGACCAACCTGGGCATAGGCACAGTCTGATATGAGCCTTTGCTATTCACTTGAATATTCTATGAATTAAGCTACCTAGTCAGACGGAACATCATTTGGAGTTTTTAAGCTAAAAGGAGGCTGTACAGTACAGGCTCGTCTAAGTCTGCACTTGTCAAAATGCCATATTGTTCGAAATCACATGTTGCAGCTCAATTATATACAATATTTTGATCCTGTTAATTCTGGATACCGATAAACAGGTACAAGCTGTGAAGATCCAAATGAGGCGACATATCACCAGGGTCTGTACTGTTTGCTATGATAAAAACAATTTTCATTGGAGAGAGAAATACATCATTTAAATGTAAATTTTGAACGGCCACCATTCAAAATATATCAATATGTATGGTATAATATTTTAGCCTGAGAATGGAGAGGGTTTTGTCCGTGACTTTTTCCTGTGATTTCTTCTCTGACTTTTTCCATGACCTTTTCCATGTGATTTTCTTCCCGATCTCCCATCGGGTAGGTACAAGTAAAACGTCACTGTGTGACATCAAACAGAAACCTTTGAAGATTAAATGTCAGATCAGTTGTCCGGAGAATAGTAAGCATCTTCTGCATTACAAGTAATACCATGTGTATATTATTTGTTTGTTTGGTGGTTTAACGACCCAGTCAACAGCTATGGTCATGTCAAGACGGTCAGTTAATATGAAAAAAAAGTTCATCCAAAAGAGACTAGGCCCGTTAGTGCAATCGGTAACGTGTCTGATTGCAGATCCAGGGGGTCACAAGTTCAATCTGGGCCAGGTCCCATACTTTCTTAGAGATTGATCATGAGCTAATTTCTATGGTCATTCTCCTCCTTCCGCTCATTCAAGAAGGATTGTTGTCAGTTACAAGCGAACGGATGTACACAAAGTACTGATTATACCGTTTACGAGGGCTGTTCAAATATGAATGCAAGTAGCTTCATAACTTTCGTCACATATATGCTACGACAAACTGGTATTCGTTTCTATAAAGGATTATATGTCACCTTTAAACTGGCACCAGACCTGAAGAAAAATATAGTATACTTATCGAGTTATAGCCCTTTGAATGAGGGTCGCTTAAGTATACTAACAAACTCAATGCTTCGAACATACTAATGATATAGACGAGCGTATAATTCTTCGATAAATAGGTGAAACTTCTTAAATTTTTCAGGAAGTGTCCCCATATACTTATGCAATTATTCTGTGAGAGTTGCGAAAATCCGACATGTTTTTTGTTAAATTACATCGAATTGTTATCACTAAGTCTCCTTATGTTTGCAAATTAATGGTAAACAAAACACCACTTTTCAGTTTTCAGTCAAACTTTTCTCTAACAAAATGCACGAAGCAACATTCAAACTGGTTTTAACTCAAATACAATACGTTGATTTCTCATACAGAGTTGTTGCTACAAATCATTGAAGGAAAGTTGGTAATTTTTAGACGCTAAAAAGCTTCTTTCTTACGTCAAAACTGCCTTAAGTGGAGGGGTTATAGAACTTGTACTTAATTTTGTTGCCTTAACACTGCGGTTTTAATCTAAATATGAACGTTAGCTTTAAGTTTTACCAAAATAGGCATTATTTACAATAAAACTACTCACCTGATCTTGAGGAATAGACAGATTGAACATATATTAAAATTAATGTAAAAACGTCATTAAGAAGCAGAAAAATGCTTGAAAAATGATATAAAATGTGATAAAATTGTAAATAGAGGAGGGAGCGTTTTGAAAACTTCCTTATGACAAATAAAGCATGTTTTAAGCAAAACGCAAAGAAAAAGACACAGCGATGTTCATTATTACATCACCAGTAGATAAATCAAAATGACGTTTAATATAAAATTAATGACGTCACAAACGTGCCTGTTAGCTCGAGATTGAAACAGGATTATATTAACTTTTTTCTGCAAGCGGCTTTGTCAATGTACCTTAAACTTGCATCTAAAATTTGTAGCCATTTTGTCTCAAACTTACAAAGATATGACACTATAGCCGCACATAAACCAAAAGGTGTTTGGCAATTTGCTTCAGAAAAACTTCTGTATACAGGAATGGCGTTTATATAAGCGTCTGTAGCTCAAGAAATATAGTGAGTGTTTCTTTATGTTCGGTGCCATTTTAAAGGCAACAAATAGTTCTTTCCAGAAAGGTATGAAATTTTGTCGTAGCATATATGTGCAGAAAGTTGTGAAGCTACTTGCACTAATATTTGAACAGCCCTCGTAGTCAAGCTTAACCAGGAAAAGGTGTAGTTAGGTGACCTGACCGCCAAGACATGATCATAGCTGTTGATTGAGACGTATAGAGTGAAATCAAACAGTTAATCTAACTACACTTTCCCTGGACAAGCTTAGCAGTACTTCCGCTTGAAACTGATAACAGCCCTTCTTGAGGAGAATGACCTTAAATATTTCATGATCAGTCTCCGGCAAAGTATGGGGCTCAAGTCCTGGGGGCTCAAGTATCCTTTTTACCAGATTTTTTAGTAAGCATTTGGTGAGTAAGCAAAACAACTTTATACAGAGCATACTCGATCAATTGTGCAAGTAAAACATGCTATAGAAGAATCTTGATTACACGAAGTCTAAGGGAATGACCAAATATTCGAGTTGTCAAGACTTTGAATGATCATAACGTAAAGGCGTCATTTCCACAACGAACACTTCTAATAAAATTTAGTTTTCCATCACAAAAAAGTTTTCGAGTGCAAAATAACATATTCGGCAAGCTAAAATCCTTTTTCTAACAATCGAAAACGACTTTTGAAATTAAGTAGTTTCTTTTGCTGTCAGTCTGATGTGATAATCAAGCGTTAACTCGTTATTTTGGATAATTCCTGTTTTGAAACGAGTATAGATTCAGTTCAGCTGTCTTCTGTGAAGCCAGTACAGAAGCCAGCTAATCAGGGCCTATACTATTCTGCCTCTGAATCACGGCGAAACGGAACTAGTTCAGCTGAAGGCGGCGTCGCCACGCTAGGACAAGTGGAAGCTTGATGCTAGCTAGGGTGGTCTGTTATACAGTGAAGGACTTTAAAAACGCAAAAAAATGAAAATATTTATTTTTTGCATCCATTTTTACCTTTCTTTAACAGATAAAAGCGGATGGTAACGCCTTTCTGCTTCTATCTATACCCAATACTTGTGTTTTAAAGACACTGGTCACCACCAGCTACGAATCGCAGGTTAATTATGTTTTGCACGTGGCGGCGCCACGAATTAATGAAGCAAAACATTCAACCATTTCACATGTAGCTTGTAATTATACATGTTGTTATGTAACAGTAGCCACCTCGTTCATCAAGAACTACACTGTGTGTCAGGCAGTGCACCCATGTTCTGCTATATAACAGCCACCAGTTTTTTTTTGCCACACCAGAATTTGGCAAAATCACATCATCTTTCTAGTGGTGCAAAAGACTCAAAACCACTAACATACATAAATACAGACATAAGGGAGCAAAACATATATAATTATGACTAAAAAAATATATGCCATCATTATGAAAAAAATGGTCAAAGTCAAAAACCCCGCGGGGTTTTCCAAAAACCCCGCGGGGTTTTTAAAACCCCGCGGGGTTTTTAAAACCCTGCGCGGGGTTTTTCCCCCACATTTTCAAATGGGGGAAAAACCCCGCAGGGTTTTTTCAAAAAAATAAATATCAAAATAAGTTCAAGAAATAAGTTTGTTTGATTGTAATTATTTCAGAAAATAATTGGTATGGCTTAATTCCAACCTTTAATTTCCCCCGCGGGGTTTTTCTCCCATTTCAGATTGTGGGGGAAAAACCCCGCAGGGTTTTTTGAAAAAATAAAAAGGTTTGTTTTTAATTGTATTGCTTTACAAAACAATATAGAAGCTGAATTGAAGTTTTTCTCATCATTTGAAGCCTTTCATGCAAAATAAAAAAAAACCCGCGGGGGAAAACCCCCGCGGGGTTTTTCCCCCACAAAATGAAATGGGAGAAAAACCCTGCGGGGTTTTCACCAAAGAGTAATTATCAGTTTTATTAATGATTGAGATCAGTTATACATTTAGAGCTCATATAATTTAAGTTTTTACAGTAATTAAAGGCAATAAAACAATTCTCTCGATGACCCCCCCCCCTCGTCCGCACCCCCCCCCCCCTCGTCCGCCATGCACTGCATCAGCGGTGATCACTACCAAGTTTGCACCACCGAACGGCCAAAAAAATATTGTTCAGGTAGCACTGATATTATTTGTTTAGCACGATTCATTACATCCCAGTCAACCATTTATCAGTCATGTTAGGGTGCGTCTTATGGGTTGAAACAGTTCTAACAGCAGATAAAAGCACTAATATTAATAACGGCCATTGCAGTACCTGTCATACATAACTGCAATCTTATAAACTGGTTAATATGTAGTACATTGACAGACAGTGCAGACCAGGATCAGATGCAGCAGAATGTAGCATTTGATCACGGTCTTCATTGATTGTTTAGGAATCATAGAATTGGTTGGGCATCAAGAAATTTGGGTCTTTTCTACAACCCTTTGTGTATCCTATCGAAAGATCCTGGTCTAAAGCAGACCAATTTCACAGATCTTAATTGATGTACCAATTCCGGCTCCACGGTGTCTTTCATGCATCCAAGGGTCCATGACGTGCGTCGCGCCTATAGCTATGCACCAAACTCCTGGGGAGTGTACAGGAAGATAGAGTACGGATTGGGTAGTTAAAAAAAACTAAGATGGCAGATTGATTACTAAATCTATTTTCTAGCTGTTACAAAGGTATTGTGAGATTTACAATAAAAGTATTACTGGAATGTGTTCACTTTGACAACTAGCTGATGAAAGGTAAATTGATTTTGCCTTGTCAATTAGTTTTTAGCTACTTTCATTTTGCCTACAAGCTGACAAGTTCCCCACCCCCTGGCCCTGCCTCTGTAGACAGAAAATAACCAGTGATTAGCTGTGATTTGCAAATAAATTTGTGTTGAGTTGAGTGAAAGAGTTGACTACTTGCGAGACAATACAGTCAAAGGGCTGTTAATAACAATAACAGCTTACATAAACTTTTGCACTGTCACCAGGTCTGGGGAATCTCGGAAACACGCGATCAAAATTATCGCTCAAATGCGCGGCCACGCTTGAGATTGGCAGACTTGCTGACAGAGGTAGTTATCCTTCAACTGCGTCCCGGTTCTGAGCGATAGAATTTCGATTATTGGTTTATCATTTTGGCCCGTTTCCGCTGATTCGATCGATATTTTTTCGGATGCATTCGGACCAAGGGGTGAGAAGCTAAATGGTAAACAAAGGAAATTTTCAGGGAAAAAAGCACCAAATTGAACCCTCTTCTGACAGAAACCTGACCATTTTCACATCAATTTTATCATTGATTTGTGGCCGAGGTTCTGATGGTTAAATATTTATTTGTAATCTTTTATTAGTGTGTTGTAATGTTTCTGAATCTAGGGCACCAACTTGCAAAAGGCGAGACATGTGGTGATGGTCGTCGCGGGAATGCGCGATATATGAATGCCAACAAAACGGAAGTTGACCACCAACTTATTTCCCCTAATGACGTTTAGAGTGATTTCCCTTTACATGGGCAGTCCGCTATCGCGCATTTAAGCGATAATTTACGATCGTGTGTTTCCGAGATTCCCAAAACCTGGTCACATTTTTAAACAACAATTTTTAAGCTGGTACAGACAAACCAGTGATTTTATTTGGGATTTTGGGAAGCTACCTTTTCCTACACATTTGGGAAAATATTTTATTAAAATTGGGAAAATATGAGCTAAAATACATGAAATTGGGAAAATAAAGGCCATTTTTGGATTGGGAATGACTCCCATATACGGCCTCAAAAATGGCCAAATAAAATCACTGCAAACCATTGGCAGAACGGATAGAATGGGCCCACTGGGCACCGAGCCTGTTGTGTTAAAGTCAATTGTGACAGTACCATATGTCGATGTAGATGTATATGTACAGTCGATAGTAGTGGTAGGCCGATTTATCGAGTTCATCGATCATTGGTCATTTTCAGTGAACTGATTAATTGATCGGTAGTTTTTTAATAATCGAATACTCAGTATAGACATTCTGCTTCATTGGCCTTCGATTTTTAGCTTGGTGTATTTATTTAATATGACCCTTTTCTGCATCACCAGTTTCTGGTATGAACAGCATATGGTTCAAATAATGTACATAGGTTTAGATAAACAAAAGTTTTCAGTGTAAAATTGTAAATATATTCTAATCCATCAGTTTGAACATATGTTTTGGGTGCTCAAAAGAACCGTCTTATTGAGATGGTTCTTTTGAGTACCCACAACATATGTTTTGGTTGAGAAAATTAATTTTTTGGTACACACTCTGAACACCTAACATGTCTGGTCAATCAACTTGACCCTGTAAGCCATCTTAGACATACCTGGCATGATATGTACCATATATAATATGTATTTTATTTTAGTTGATTAATGACTTGTTATTTCCAATGATCGATCATAAAAGTCCAGCCGATTCCTACCACTAGTCGATAGAACCTCACAACCAGAAGAAATGATGCTGCATTCTCGGGACCGCCGTGATGTCACAGCCTTAGCGGCACATGTAAACAAATGTACCGAGGTGAATTGGACAGTGAATTTTAACATTACGGGTAACAGGAAAATGATGAAAAACGTGCTGCATTCATTCAAATTCTCTGTTTTTTTCACCAGTCTGCGCTTAATTCGAAGGAAAAACATTGTCTTTTGTCCCACCACAATTAATTTAATTATAATTTCACCGATTATTCACAAATTATTGAAAAACTTGGATGTGGGTGGGGTGAACGGCAATCGGTTTGCGATCATTTAGATGTGATCTTTAATGTCTTAGGAGCTTGAACAACAGTAGAACACTCAATGCCTTTGGTACAATATGCAGCCTGTCATAAAAGCTATCCATTTCAAGAAAAGTTTCCAGCTATTGTTATATGGAATTCGAGCATAATCTCAAGATTTGTATCAATAGGCCTACATGCGGGGATCCAGGAATTTTCGTTAGGTGGGGCGTCCAGGTTTATCTGTCATAAAAAGATAAAAAATCATTGACAAAGTTTTTCTTTGTTTTTTTTCAGTCCTCAACTTATTTTACAGAAGTCCAATGGTTTATTTTAAAGAAAATTGTAATTTTCCAAGGTTCCAGAGGGGGTCTATCATTTTTTCCAAGGGGAGCCTAGGGGTCCAACTTTTTACAGGGGGGTGGGGGGGGGAAGGAGAGGCAATTGCTTATTCCCTATACCCATATTAGCAGTGTTTCCGCGAGAGTGCATTTCTTGCGTTTTTGACGATTTATATTTTGTCATTTATAAGTTTCTCTAAAGGAACCCTTCGCCCTGAATATAAATTCGACAAATTTGCCTTGATTGACTTCTGTTTGGCCAGGCGACACATCTGATTCTCGGAATTCTAGTGTTTTTTTCCTTATCTTATTGTTTCAAGCTGTATATACCATACATGTACAAATTAATTTGAATAAAATATAATATTTAATCCAATTGAAACCGCTGATGGGTGATTTAATAAAAAATGCATCCAAAGTGTGACATTGGGGGTCAAATTTCAAAATTGCTCTATCATTATCTTTTTTACACCATCTTAACCAGGGAACATCAAAATTTCAGAAACAAATACTGGTTTAAGAATAAAATTAAGGACAATGCTTTAAATTTAATACTTTAATCATTTTTTCCTTATTTTTTTACAATTCTATAAGCTACACTTAGCTTGATTATAAACAACACAGGTACTATGCAGAATTGTAAATATTCTTTCATGAACTGATGAAGTAGTTATGTATACACATTTTCAAAGTAAAATTTAATCTTTCGCTCAAAATTTGCATTTGTAATAAAATTTTATGTGAAAATACACCCCTGAATTTTCACTGTGTAGAGGAAAAAGTTTTTCGAATTAAAATAATAAGCATGATTTTTGTTAAAAATTGTTTTTAGATAACAAGTAGGGTATATGAAAAACATAGAACAAATTTCATTTGAATATATAGGATATAAAACATATTAAACACAATAACATATGATGGTAATGGAATGTGTTACACTTGTGACAAAATCAGAAGAGGGAGTTTCCCCTTTGAATTTTTGATCTCTTATAGATTTTATATAGGATGAAGTGAATTGGCTTCATGGAAATTGATTAAAATGTATCAAAACATAAATCAATTCCCTTTTTTTAGCACAAAACTTTAAAAAATGAACTATTCAGATTTGTTTATTAAGCATAGTAAGTAGTTAAAAAATGTTAATGATCAGAAAACAGTTGACAGCACTCATTGTGGGATAAATTATCAATTGAATGATTTGAATGATACCATTTTTTGCAATTCTAAAGAATCTGTAACAAATTTAAGGCTTAAATAGAAAGAAATAATTGTGTTACACTTGTGACAAGCAAACAAAGGAACTGATTAGGACCCTTTTGTCTTTTCTTTTCACTTATACTTTGTATAACCTACTATAGTATGTACAACTTAGCATCTTCTTTGGTTTTCTTCAATAAATTCCTGTAAATATTTTTTGAATTGTGAAAAAATACCTTTCCCTCCTTGTGAGTGCATAATTTTATCCTTTTTGTTTACACCATTTTGTGTTTTCTTTGTATCAAAAGAGTGAATAACTACCCTAAAAACCAAAATATATCAAATTAATTGTTGAATAGATCATCCTTTGACCAAACACAAGAAAAAGTGAGATGAAGTCAATCCATAATATATGTTACACTTGTGACACAAATCACATTTTAAAGTCTACCTGTCTAAATCAAGTTATAGTCTGGTTTAAGATTGTCTGATTTCTTCAGTGTTGAATTTAGCATGATTCTATCCCAGAATGTAGCTCAAGGATGGCCAGCTTCATAATGAAACTAGTATATGGGCTTGAGGAAGTATCATTCATGCTGGACCATAACTAGTATTGACTACACATTTGGTGAAGTTGTTGACTTTTTGCTGTGTTTAAATTATATTTATGCATTCAAGAATTATTAAAAAGACTAAATAAGTAATATTTCATTTAAGATTTGCCATGTATATGCATTTATCACATATTCCTAAAATGTGTTACACTTGTGACATCAGTTAAAATCATGCCACAAAGTCAGCAGCTTAAGGATTTCACCACAATTCCTCATAATGTTTTTTGGGGGCTCCCTTGACCAGAAAAACAGCAAAAAAGCTATGAAATGCAAAACAAATTAAAATGCTGATGGTTGAAACCTTAAATGTTACACTTGTGACATATCTGGGTGTTTTTTTTCAGTACTGGCTACATAAAATCATACTGGTTGTTTTATAGGCAAGTTGGTTCCTTTAGATAGCTAAAAGACTGCTAGTCATTAAAACAGCATTCCTTATGAATAAACCTTTGTATATTTTATGAGGCAATTCACTTTACTCCAATCATATGAAATTCTGTATGATAAAAATTTGAAAGGGTGTGTTTATAAAAGGTTACTTTGTTTTGTTTTGTTTGATTTGATTCTTTACGTCCACTCAACAATCTTTCAGTTATGCGGGACGGGTCTTCCTGGGTTGAACCAGTACTAAGCTAGGATAAATGTGTCTTGCTCAAGGACCACAACGCAGTGACGCCGGTGAGGCTCGAACCCGCGGCCCTTCGGTCTCGAGTCAAGCACTCTACCACTGAGCCACTGCGCTCCCTTATAAAAGGTTACAAATTTCCGATTTATCTGGTTTAAAAAAGATGAAAAGATTGTTTTCCTACAGCTTTTTATGCTATATTTCAACTGCAATTCACCATTTGACTATACATGAATAGTGTTTCATACAATTTACAGTTGAATCGAAGGTAAGGGGAAAAATGTCACAAAAAAGTGTTACCCTTGTGACAATTTTGATGACATTTTTCCATGTAATTTTTGAACGGAACATTCTAAAGCAATGAAACTTGGCATGATGCAAGAAAAACATTAATTACATATCTTAAAATTAATTTTAACAATAAATCTGCTTTAAATAGTCTATAAACATTGATTATAGAAATGGATGCATTATTTTTGCAATCACCCTGATCCATTTAAGATTTTCATAGCTGGATATTTGGGCTAATAATACTTTTCCATTGTTCAATCTTGGAAATCTGGGTGATATTCATTTGATTTCACGTGATAATATAACTCAATATTTCGCCATCCACATACAATGTAATAGATGGCCCACTCTAGCTTTTCAGCAAGGGGTCAAAGGCTTTAGATTGAACACTGCTTTCCCTGACCTAATATAGGGCCTTGTATATTTTCAGTCAGACTGAAAAACAGTAAGGATTCTGCTCGGATAGCTCCACAGACACCAGCTGATCTTAATTGACAGTACATTTAGTTGAAAAAAAAGGATAAATCCAGACTCAGCAGGACTTGGTTTATATTTAAATGTTCTTCAGAGCATCAACATGCAACAGTTGCCATCCAGCAGTCCAAGTCATTCCAGAAATGCAGGATTAGTATGGCTATCAGTAGCCAGGAGGCTGTAGAGGCTTCTATGATGAACACATACTTCACTGACAAGAGGGACATTGCAGGCAGTTTGGTCCCTCAGCTGAACATACTGAATGGTGATAAATGAGGTAAGATTTTGACCTTAGATTGAACAGTAAATATTTTTGCGCTGATGAGATTACTGCAATACATTGAGAGACTGACCCAGAATCTAGGTAGCTGTACAATTATCTAAATAAGTAAAACAGATGTGTTTAACACAAATCCCCCACCCACATTCTTCCAGAGCACTGCAAGTCACCAATGGTTATGTACTAAGTACTACTAGTCAATTGTATAGGCTCAAGGTGAGCTATTGTGATCATAGGATGTTTGTCGTCCGTCAACAATTTCCTTTAAATAATGTCTCCTTCTATACCACTTGGTGGTATTTCACCAAACTACACAGAAATCCTGCTTCAAAGCACTTGATGAGCTATTGTGATCGTTGGAAGTCCTTCGTCGTCTGTGGTCAACATTTGCATCAAAGGACATTTCCTAAACTACTAACTGGATTTTGGCCAAACTTGGCAGGAATGATCTTTATATAGCCCTCTTTGATAATTATTCAAATGATTTTGGTCAACACAGGCTAAAAATAGATTTTCAAGATGAAAAATTTAAAAATGTTCTTGTCTGAAACCACAAGCCATATAGATTTGATATTTGGTATGTGCATCATCTAAGTTACCTCTACCAAGCTTGTTCAAATTATGCCCATGGGTCATAAATGGGCCTGTCCCTGGGGTTACATGTGATACATAGGCTTATATAGGGAAAACATAAAAAATCTTCTTGTCTAAAACCACAAGGCATAGAGCTTTGATATTTGGTATGTAGCATCACCAAGACTAGTGGACCTCTACCAAGTTTGTTCAAATTATGATCCAGGTCCACCAAGTTTGTTCAAATTATGACCCTGGGGCCAAAAATGGTCCTGTCCCAAGGGGCCACATGTTTTACACTGGCTTATGGAAAACATGAAAAAATCTTCTTGTATGAAACCACAAATCATAGAGCCTTGATATTTGATATGAAGTATAAACTAGTAGACCTCTACCAACTTTGTTCAAGTTATACCCCTGGGGCCAAAAATATTCCCGCCTCAGTGGTCACATGATTTACTATTTTACATAGGCTTTAATAAGGAAAACTTGAAAAAATCTTCTTGTCTGAAACTACAAGGCGTGGAGCCTTGATATTTGGTATGTAGCATCACCTCACATTATGTCATAGGCTTATAAATATAGAATCTTTTTTTTTTTTCAGAATATAGTCATATTGCATATTAAATTTAAGGGAATGAAGCATACAATAACATGCTAGCTAATATTTTGTGCCAACACACACACTTGACCCCTGGGGTGTGGTCAAAAGATCATTTTTTTCTTTTCTGAAATTACACACTGGGTAGGCGCAACAAGAATACAACCGAGGAACTGTGATCAATATTTACATTTTACAGCCGCCGTTTTGGGTAAGTTTAATATGAAATTTTTTTCATTGGAATGCTCAGGTTTCAGTAAAAGTAAGCATGATATCAGTTTTAGGTAAGATCAAAGATGTGCTTGGTGTTATATTTGTCCAAAAAATGTGTGAGAGTTGGCTGAAAAATAACATTTTATTTCTGATCATTACTTATTTCAACTTAAAACTGATAAATATGTATATTTTTTCGCATTCATTGTCGTATTTCGATCTTTCAGAGACAGAAGGGTAAAATTGAATTATTGGTGGATATCCTGTGTGTATTCAATAATTTCTATCTGATAAGTGAAAAGCGCAGTATCTGTTTGAAAGGATGATGGTAATGATACTAAGGCAATCGAAAACTTCATTAATGGCAATCTGTTATCGATAACAATCAATGTTTTTGGCAATCAATGAGCAATTTTTTGTTTGCTTTTGTCCGATATATATATCTCTGAGCTTTATAAGTATGTTTTCTGTTTTATATTGATCCATAAACTCAAATCGGGCCTGGAAGGCTCAGGATCAAACCCTATGTCACATGCCTACTGTGTGGCCCGACAGTTCAGTGGTAAACATACACCCGCATACTGAGAGGGTCCTGGGTTCAAGTCCGTGACGGGTCATGGGGGGTGTGTAAATGACACATGTGAAAAAAAAGCATATGACCAGATGGGGACTCGAACCCGGGACCTATCACAGACCGTGCAAATACTTTGACCACTTAGCTAACGGGCCACACGATGAGCCTGCCAGTTCTACAATTTATACGGCAGGGTAGTTGTACTCCTTCCAAGGTCTGTTTGGACATCACCAGACACATCGAAAAAAAGGTTTCCTTGTGACGGAGCTCATATGAAAGAAAGCTAAGAACCCATTGTCTGCGATCGGCCGACTGTAAGTTCATTTTACTGTTTATCAGAAACAACACCTGCATAGAACAAATCACTATTCATTTCAGAATAGATAGGCGAAACCAATTTTATTAAAATACTGCTATAAATTATAAAAAAAACCCAGATAAACTGACTTATTCATAACAGCGGCTGTACATACATGTATTGATCGCAGTTCCTCGATTGTGTTCAGCGTTCGATGTTGCCGCCTACCCGGTGTGAATTAGTTGTATTGCATATCAAATAAAAGGGAATGAAACAGGGTAGATAATCCTTATGTCTACCGAAGTTGAAGTCAATAACTGTTTTGTTGTATGGCGTTTCAACTAAGAATGAAACTTTTCTACTTTTTGTTTTGTTGTTTAAGTTATGTTCAACCTTCAGCCTAAGGACTTTCTCATAAGTTTTATCAACTGTTATTAAAATATTTAAACATAGTATTTTGCATGTTGAAAAGGATACTAATTCTCTGAGTGTGGAACGTAAAATTTAATTAATATAAAACTTTATTATACTTTTTGTTTTTTCAAAACAAAGATAAATTGACAAACAAGATAATACAAAACTGTTTTCAAAAAGATCATGAAAGTCTTTAATTTACCTGTTGGGATGTGAAACAGCAAATCATGTCAATTTCATGCAGCACATGTTAGTTTTATATTAATCATGCTATTTTTAGCTCTACAGATGGTGATATTAGTGTCAAAATATAAACTTCTGGAATCTTATAAGTTTGAGCTGGTTTTCATGCAATATTAACTTGTAGGCCAGTTTAGACCGGTTTTCAGGTAGACATAGAGATTTATGAAGACAAATTGAGTCAATCAGGAGGGTCCCATGATTAACCGAAATCAGCAGAAATCACCAAGAAATCACCAGATAAAAATAAGAAAAAACTACCATTTTATTGTTAGTTTAATGTCATAATATAATAAGAATTAGTATAATAAGCTTATTTCTACTTTGATTTTAAAAAGAAATGGAAAAAATGTTATGATTTCACTTTCAAATTCAGTGCACAGTGAATTCACCGAAATCACCAGATAAAAATAGGAAATCAAAATTTTATTATTAATTTAATGCCATAATAGGATAGTAAGTAAGTAAGTAAGTAAGTAAGTAAAGTCTTTATTTAAAGAGGGTGACAACATTTAGTAGTACAACTTATCTAAAATAAATAATATTTACACACATAAAAAACAAAAAAAAAACAATTCTACACAAACTATCAAATTAAATTGTTTAACCCTGTACTGCTGAGCAAATAAAGCTAAATTTTGGCAAGACCGTAAACTGAATGCAAAACTGTGGATCCCGATCAGCTGATCAGTTTCCACACTGTTAGTGATTCCAAAAACAGGATATATCTAGGTTCAGCAGGACAAGGGTTAATTTGATATTTACACAAGTGCATTTATTATAATATAGTAACCCTATTTATCTTGACAAGCATCCATTTCTATTTTACTCTGCTTGCTGGAAATTTTTTGATATTTTTGTCATCTGCTGTCTTTTTTAAAATTAATTTACTATATAGTTCTCAGAGAGTCAAACAGTTTGGATTTAGATCTAGCCCAATATTTTGTTGGTTCTGATTTGGTTCCAAAACTGTTTGCAAAGGTTATCAGCAGACAACAGTACTTCAGCAGTGTTTATTTAACCAACTTGCAGGGTACCACTTATTTGTATGCATTTGCAAGCAGAGTAGAAAACAATATACATCCTGATCAGCTGGCTTCAGGACCAGGAAAATGTTTAGGTATTTTGTCATCTGCTGTCTTTTCTAAATTAATTTATATATATATAGATCACCATATAGATCACCATCAGAGAGTCAAACAGTTTGAATCCAGATCAGGTCTGACATTTTGTCGGTCCTGATCTGGCTCTAAAACTGTTTGCAAAGGTTATCAGCAGACAACAACTGCAGGCAAAGAGTAACTTCAGCAGTGTTTATCTAACCAACTTGCAGGGTACAGTTAGACTGGCATTAGTCCAATAAATATATATAATTACATTTATATTGTTATATTAAACTATGAAAAAAATCATCTTCTAAAAATTCTATCCTCTCTGATAGTCAAATTTATTGCTGATGTCCAAGTGGAGAACTTCTATTTTCAAGTAAAGTTTATAAATTGCTATCTTAGTTTGTAAATTACTATCTTAGAGAGATTATCAGTTTTACTGAAAAAAATTGACATTAGAGACTGGGGCCAGTCTAGGTACAGTAAGCGCAATGTTTACCGTCGTCGCCCTGGGCCCTGTTATCTGTTAAACTAACGGTACCGGGAGCAAACATTGAAGGCATTATACCACTTATTTGTATGCATTTACAAGCAGGAGTAGAAAACAATATACATCCTGATCAGCTGACTCCAGGACCAGGCAAATGTTTAGGTATTTTGTCATCTGCTGTCTTTTCTAAATGCATTTAGTATATAGTTCCTTCATGATCACCATCAGAGTCATACAGTTTGGACCCAGATCAGGTCTGACATTTTGTCAGTCCTGATCTGGTGCTTAAACTGTTTGCAAAGGTTATCAGCAGACAACAATTTCAGGCAAAGAGTAACTTCAGCAGTGTATATCTAACCAACTCGCAGGTATGCATTAACAAGCAGAGTAGAAAACAATATGCATCCTGATCAGCTGGATAACAATTTGAATAATAAGCTTATTTCTACTTTGATTTAAATGTGAAAAAAAATGTATATTTCAATTTCCAATTCAAGGCATGCCGAAATCACCAGAAAAAAAGGAAATATCCATTTTAATGTTAATTTTTATGCCTTTATATGATATAAATAATAGTAGAATAATTGATAAGTTTACAAAAGGCTTATATTTTAATGTGCCAGCAAATAAATATTTCAATAAAAAATATAGCAACACATTATTAATAGCAATTTGAAAGTGATTTTTTTTATCAACATATTTTTAAAAACAGACTAGAAATAAGCATATTATACTAATTCTTATCATATTATTGCATTAAGTAAACAATAAAAGGTGATTTCTTACTTTTATCTCGTGATTTCGGTGATTTTCTGGTGATTTCGGTGATTTCTGTTGATTTCGGTTAATCATGGCACTGAATCAGGAGATGGGATTCTCTCCAGTTATATAACAATATGTCATATTGGTTTGTGCAATAATTTTTTCAGGGTGAACAGCATCTCACAGATAAGATAGTTTGGTCTCAGAGAAAGTCCAGTTCTTAGGAGTCCATTGACCACAGTCACCAACTTACAGCAATATCTGATGTGATTCAAGGGAATTATACCTCTTTCATTTTAATGTTTGATAAGAGTACAGATTTGTTACTCACTGAGCCAAATTTTAATTACTCAGTATGGTCTCAGCAAGAGTTGAACATATAACATCTTTCTTGGCCATTAGGACTCTATTCCACTATTGAATCCCTAACCCATGATTTCTGGATGTGTTAAATAAGAAACAAGTTCTGCTGGACAAACTGATTGGCTTGTCGAATGATGGCCAGTGATGGGCAGCTTCAATGTCAGCAGGAAATCAGGAGTGGTACAAGACACTTTAACCTGAGGCTGCTTGGTACTGTGCAGAGAGTGTTCAATTCTTAATTCAGTTATGAAGGCCCTGCACGTCCGTAAACGAACTGGAAATAATCAAATCTGCTTGGTACTTGTTCAACAAAGGAAGACCCATCCGGACATGACTGAAAAATTGTTCACTGGTTGAAGAAACAAATCATCCATAATCAAACATTTTGGATCCAGATTTTGGACCGACAGCATTGTTAAATCTACGAAACTTTCGGTGGTCATTTTCATGTGATTTCAGATGGAAATTAAACACTGTCCAATATTTGCCCATTTGCATGATGTTGATGATGGCCAACTCTACCTTTAGCAAGGGGCCATTTGGTACAAAAGGGGGTCCATGGCACCCTCTAGATTTTGCAGAAGCAATCAGCAGACAACATTAGTAGGCAAAAAGTTAATCATAAAGCGCCACCTACAATTTGCAGCAGACGACAATTTCAAATTTTGCTGCTTTTTCAAAAAACAAATAAGGCATGATATTTCATGAGAATCGCCTGCAAGTAGACAATTCTCATGAAATATCATACCTTATTTTTTTCAAAAATTAGGAAAGTTGTCGCCATATTTGTCGTCTGCTGCAGTTGTGATTGGCAATTTAAGGGTTAAACAGATAAGACTGAAGAAATAATCAAATGTCATCTGTTTTAATAAAACTCATAATTTTAAGTTGTATAATTTTTCAAAGTTTATTTATGTACATGGAGTTTGGTATAACATAGGTCTAGATAAGTGAACTTTTATAGACAAAATTGTGAGTACACATGCAATTTTTCATCCATTTGATCCTTTGTTGTGGGTGCCCAAAGAACCGTCTCATTGAGACGGCTCTTTTGAGCATCAAGAAAATTGTTTTTGGTTGAGAAATAACAAATGATTTTAAGCACTTTTACCTGGATACCTAAAGTGTATTTAGCTATTTGCTTTCAACTGATAAGAGACTGCCTGCAGCCAAATCAAGGAAATCAGATCAATTGACAGGGGCCCCATGCTGGGAATTTAGTCATATAGTACACATGTATAGGTAAACCCTCTCAATAGCCCTTCAAGAGCCTCTATATGATATGGCACATTGAGTTCTGTTTCCAGCCAGTTCATTTGTATGATTGCAATATAATACAGATGAATCTTATGCTGTCTGGAAAGCAGTGCTGATCTAGATTTCCTGTCCACAGATGGGTTCACTAGATTTAGCCAGCTGATTCTTCATCTACACTCTTTTCTAAAAATGACATATCCTGGTTTAGCAGGACAAGGGTTCACTCATAAAAGCATAGTTTGTTTTTTGTTTGTTAGATTTGATTCTTTACATCCCATCAACAATCTTTCAGTCTTCCTGGGTTGAACCAGTACCAAGCTAGGATACAAAAAGCATAGAGTTCATTTTATGGGACATCAGCCAGATCAGATATGACAGAATGTGGCCCTCATAAGGTTTTGCACTTTTTCCTTACATTAGGTACTTTTAATATTTGAGTGAAATTATAATCCTAACATGAGATGGATGGGTTCAATTGATAAGCATTGGAAATTGGAGGATCATTGACACCTGCTATGGGTAAATTCCTATGGTTTTCAGTAAAAATTAAAGTTTGTCAATCATCCCTTTCGTCCAGGTGAAGCTACCCTGACCTGTGTACTTTGACAGTGAAATCCATTTTCCATATTAACTGCTTCAAAGATGTTCAGCAGCCGCAAAAACCAGGGCTTAAGCCCTAAAAGTGCCTTTTCTACCGAATAAGAAATAATGTCTCTAGCACCAACCTCCTAAATTGATTTGTATTCTGTGCTAGTTTAATTTAAAGTAAATAAAGTTTAAAAGTAGAATTAGTAAGGTTTATGCATTTTTCATAAGAAAAAAGTTCACTGTTATTTAATAAAACACTCTTTAGCAAAGGTCCTGTACTAATTTTTTTGCATGCTGGGTAATTGTTCATGCTTTCATTTTCTCTGCTGGCTTTTTTCAAAATCAAGTTTTTTACAAATAAATCACCTAGGAATACTATCGGACTGTCAAACAGTTTGGATTCAGATCAAGCTTGACATTCTGTTGGTCTTCAAACTGTTTGCCAAGGCTATCAGCAGACGACAAAATTCTCTGCTGGCATGCTAAGAGTTATAAAACTGCTAAGTGTATTATCTCATTTAGGTAGCTAAACCATAAATATTCAGACACTTTATGCTATGCCCTTCAAAGGATCTAGCTATCTTCCCAATGCTAAATGGGACACTATTTGTCTATGGCTGAGACATATGAATATTCTATGACCTTTCTCTCTTCGTAAAATGGGTGCTTTAGATTGTGGCATGATTTCTTTTATGAATGAAAAAAATCACAATTCCTCGATAGCCTAATGGATAAAGATGTGGGTTCGAGGCCAGTAGCATTTCATTTTTTTTCTTCTTTCTTTTTAATTTGCTAATTTCTTCGTCTTTATTCTTGATTTTGTGTACACATGGATATATTTTTTTGAATCTGGCGTACGTTTATTCAACAAATACACACGTAGAAACGAATATAATGTCAGTAAGCCGAAATAACTCCTTGCATGCTGGGTGAGTTTAATAGTTTTGTAGTCATCTGCTGATATTTTTTTCAAAATAAACTTTTTCAAAACATCTTTCAGGAACACTATCAGAGTGTCAAACGGTCTGTATCAAGATCAGGACTGATGTTCTGTCAGCATTTTAACATTTTAACTTTCCTTATTAGCAGAGACTTTTACATCTGCTGTTAACCTTTGCAAACAGTAAGGACCCAGATCAGGACCGAAAAGAATGTCACTCCTGATCTTGATCCAAACCGATTGACACTCTGATAGTGTGTTCCTAAAAGAATTTATGGAAAAAGGTTATTTTTGAAAAAAATAGTCAGCAGACGACAAAAAAGTTAATAGAAAAATCTTTCTGGTTTTATTGTATTGTATTTAACCCTTAAAGCGCCAATCACGACTGCAGCAGACTACAAATTTTGCAACACCTTTCCCAATTTTTGACAAAAATAAGGTATGGTATTACATGAGAATCGTCTGCCAGCAGACAATTTTCATGAAATATAATGCCTGATTTGAATTTTTTGAAAAAGTGGCAAAATTTACAATTGTCCTCTGCTGCAAATTGTAGGTGCCGCTTTAAGGGTTAAAAATAAGGTGGAGCTTGCATTTAATAATTCTATATACAGATAATATCAGAAATGTGTAGAAAGACCGTGGTCCAACATTTTATTAGACATACAATGAAGGTCTAGATCAAGTCCATTTTATCAGACAATGTCGTCTGCTGATAACCTTGCAAACAGTTAGGACCCAGATCAGCACTGATTAAAAGTCAGTCCTGATCTGTTTCCAAAATGTTTGACATTCTTATATATATATAGTGTTCCTGGAAGAATTTTGAAAAAAGCTCATTTAAAAAAGTCAGCAGACGACAAAAAGCAAGAAAAACATTCAACTAGTTAAAAAATCTTTCTGGTTTAAATGGTCAAGCAGTTGCTAATCCAGAGGGTGTTCAGGGTCTTTCGCTCGAACTCCCCCCCCCCCATTTTTAAATATCATATGAAAATGAAATAATTTGGTCTTGGTGAGATGGATCCAAACCGTTTGACAATCTGAAAGTGTTCCTAAAAGATATTTTTTGAAAAAATCAATTTCTATAAAAGTCAGCAGACCTCAAAACAATAATGTGGTCTGGACATTTATTGTTCATCTAAATTGAAGGATGTTCTTGTTACCTTGACAACATATAGCATGCTTTTGACCACATGGTGGGAAGCTATCACCTAGCTGGTTTATTAATAAACAGCTTACAAGGAAAGAGTTAAAGCCTCCTGTATTTAAAATTATTGAATAAATTATTTTGTTCAAAGAAGTGAAAAAAAAAGTTCCTGATCAGAATGCTCTTCTCGAAGCATGCTGATCTCAAGCCGATCTGAGACTTGTCTATCTCAGTTGTTTAATTCCTTGTGGAAAATAGTTTGGCTCCAGATCAAGTTGGAGGTTGTTTTTTTTCAAAAACTCAACTGGGCATGAAATTCCACAAAATATGGCGAAAAAAATTGTTGGTTACTTTTCATTTTTTTAACATGAGCATGATAAATTACATGCTAAGTTGATTTCCCCTGAATCAGGACCAGGCTGGACATTTTGTCTAAACTGCTTACAAGGTGTAAAAGTGGTAATGGTAAATTACATGGTCGTGGATTTCATTTAAAACCCTGAAATCTGTGATCACTTTGGTGGTATTCAGTTGCGGATCCGGAGGGTTTGGCTCGATCCCCTCTCCGCTCCCCGGCTTTTAAATATCATATGAATATATTTTTCAGTGAGACCAAATTATTTCATTTTCACAGGATATTTAATAAAAATGAAATAAAATCAGCAAAGCAAACCCCCTCCCTCAAATCTTTATACATACTAGCCTCCTTTCCAGAAAGCCTGGATCTGCACCTGCAGGTATTACACATTTTACATATCAAACCTTTTGAGTAGGACTTTAATGTGACCAAATTCAGTGAATGTAAAATCCTGTAAAGTTTGACCAGACTTCTATTTTATGGATAGTCTGGTCTTGCTTAGGCCTAAATGAAATATATGTGTGGTTCCTGTGGCATGCAAACAAAATTTAAGGTACACTAAGCCCAATGTTTATTGTCGTCGCCCTGGGCCCTGTCACCTGTTAAACTAACGGTACCGGGAGCCAACTCACGACAGTAAACATTAAAGGCATTATAGGTAGGTAGGGAAATTATTAAATTTTGTTATTTTGTTTGTTTGTTTGTTTTGTTGCTTTACGTCCCAAGTCAACAACTATGGTCATGGTGGGACGGTCAGTTCATCTAACCACACTTTTTCCTGGTCAAGCTTGAACAAGAAGTTAACCAGTACTTCGTGCACATACTTTCACTTGTAATTGACAACAACCCTTCTTGAATGATTCAGCGGATGGGAGGAGAATGACCGTAGAAATTATTTCATGATCAATCTCCACGAAAGCATTGGACCGGGCCGGGATCGAACTCACGATCCCTGGATCTGCAGTCAGACTCACATCAGTGTTGCCAGACACGTTACCGACTGGGCTACGCGGCCCGGTAAATTTGTTATAACATTTAACAAAGAAAATAGTAACAAAATCTGACAAAGTGCCCATATTAGGTATTTTTTCTACAAAGACCATTTTAATGTTTAGGGTAGGGTTAAAAATATAAGGGTGGGTAGGCCAACAGGAACCACACATACATTTCATTTAAGCCTTAACATAATATGCTAATGCTCATTTCTTTGAATCCTTAAAATTACTGGGACACAAGTTTGGACAAAAGCACAAAAGAGGAGAAATTGTTGTCACAAATTGGGACAAAAGCACAAAAGAGGAGAAATTGTTAGCATTTTTTATTTTTATTTATATCTTTACATGCTGGATACTTCTTCGTGATTTTGTTGCCGTCTACTGACTTCTTTTCAAAAAATCTTTCAGGAACAAAATCAAGGGGATTAAATGTTTGGATTCAGATCAAGCCCAACATTCTTTTGATCCTGATCTGGCTCCAAACTGTTTGCAAATGTCATCAGATGACAAAAGTTGCTGCTTGTACAGAAAAACCTGGCCATGGTTTACCCTTGTCCTGCTGAAAATTTACTTACTATACCGGCTTGATTTCAAGATATTTTCAACCTTTTCCTATTGTAAATTAACAGGACCTTTAATTACAGGACCCAAAAACCTTGATAGTATCATTCTGAGTATATAATCTTAAATTAATCTAAATATAAGTAGTTTCTTATCTATGCTCTGCAGTATCTGCACATTCATGCAACCAAAAGTACAGATTGGTTAATTTACAGATGTCCTGAATTATAGCTCATTATGGCCAGGTGACTTCTCAAATTTTATTATACCTATCAAGTATTAGCTGTATTCCACCCTATAAGTGCACTGTGTCCACAGTCTAACTATTCAGAGCTAACCATGATGTTTATATGGGGCGGACTTGATTTAGCAATTTTAGAGTAATCAGCGTACGCCAGAACAGCCACCTAAAACAAGTACAACTGGGCACTTTGGAGTACTCCTGAATAAATCAAGCAATACAAATATTTCCGCACATGCAGCCAGTGCTCCACCATCTTGTTTTGGAGCAAATCACGTGACTGTTCTGTCTACACCACCTCAGAAGAAGGAGTACCCTGGCGTACGTCAGCACAGGTGTTCCGGTGCACTTGATTTTTGTTCTGCCTGTTCGGAGTGAAAGGAGTAAAGAGAACAGCTAAATCAAGTGTGCCCATGGAGTTAATTACAACTACTAAAAACAAGGGTGATGCTATATGCCCCCCCATTATAAATGGCGGGGGCATAAAAAAAATAAACCAAAAGCTTTGGAGCGTGACTCTATTTACAATATTGATATGTTGTTCTATACTTCTACCACGACCTCTAAGTAATGACCCTCGATTCATTCAATGCATTTACTGTTACATTCACGCCTCAATGCGTTTTGTGGAAGTGTAGAAAAAAGGGTTTCAGGCGTTTATTTACATTTACTATAAAAGCTTTGACATACACATGCCTGGCTCATTTTACGCATTCTGCATCAATCGTTTGAAATAGAAAGACCCAAAGGTCATTGGTCAGAGGTCGTGGTACATCTTTTTTATTGTACTAATAATAATAATGGAAAAGTCCAGTTATTTTTTAAAAAGAAATCTATTTTTCATTTGTTAAAATGAAGTGGTTAAATAAAATGTGCATTTCTCTTTGTGGAATGAATATATTGTTTCTTCAGCGGTACTTAGAATGAGATCATTTTTCTGTGTTTCACCCCTTTAAATCCAAAATATCTAAAATGGAATCTTCCATTTGGTGAACTGACTTAATCCATACTAGCTGCCAATAAATGAAAGAAAAAAAAAATATTGGTCCCTGAATAGACTGCTCATTTAGCAGCCTACACTAGTTTAGAAAGAGAACATGTTTCCATGTTTCTCCACTTAAGATCATGAATTTCTACATACGAGCTATCAATAAATGAAATATAAAAAAAAATAATTGTCCCTTAGTAGATTGCTCCTCGCAGGCTGGTCTAGGACTATTCAGGCTGATCTGTGACTTTTGTGTTTGTATTTAACTGAGCAGTGTAGTTATGGAATCCATTGAGTTAATATTTCGAAATTGCAGTGACTAAATCAATCACTGGGCAGCGTAGCGCAGTCAGTAACGTGTCTGGCAACAGATAAGAGTCTGACTGCAGACCCAGGGATCTTGAGTTCGATCCAGGCCCGGTTACATACTTTCGTGGAGATCGATTATGAAATAATTTCTACTGTCATTCTCCTCCCTTCCGCTGAATCATTCAAGAACGGTTGTTGTCAGTTACAAGCGAAAGTATGTGCAAGAAGTACTGGTTAACTGCTTGTTCAAGCTTGCCCAGGAAAAAAGTGTGTTTAGGTGAACTGACCATCCCGCCTTGACCATAGCTGTTGACTTGGGACGTAAAGCAACAAAACAAACAAAAAAATCAATCAATCATTCTTCAGGGACAGTTAGTAACACTTTAGCTTGATGTCATATGCTGTTTACCTTTGCAAACAGTTTGGATCCAGATCAGGACTGAGATATTGTCAGTCCTGACCGGGATCCAAACTGATAAAATGTTGGTCCTGATCTGAATTCAAACCGTTTGACACTCTGTCAGTGTTCCTGAAAGAATTAATTGGGGAGAAAAAAATAATTCAGCAGAAGACAACAAAATAAGAAGAATATTCAATTACATAGAATGCAAATAGTTAAAATACAGAAATTTCAACCTGTGACCCCTTGAGATACAAAATGGGCATATCCATGTATATTGTATCAATATGTATGTAAAAATCTAACCTAATGAAAGTGGTTATAATTATTATTACAAGGAATGTTTTTTCATATCAGAATTCGAATAAACTTAAGGAAACCGATTGCGAGTTTGCTTTTTTTTTTGTTTAAATAATAATGTTTTAGGTTTTCACTATTATTGAAAGATTCTTTTTGATAATGAGTTATTATAATAATAATGATGAAAATTTCCAGAGTTATTTTCATATATTCAAATGAAGTAGTTCAATAAAATATGCTTTTAACCAAAATTGCAAACAGTTTGGATCCAGACCAGGACCGACATTTTGTCGGTCCTGACCTGAATCTAAACTAATAAAATGTCGGTCCTGATCTGAATTCAAAATGTTTGACATTC
Source organism: Loripinus fragilis (assembly GCA_964019695.1). Classification (NCBI taxonomy): domain Eukaryota; kingdom Metazoa; phylum Mollusca; class Bivalvia; order Lucinida; family Lucinidae; genus Loripinus; species Loripinus fragilis. The sequence goes on from OZ026531.1 coordinate 47,433,486, forward strand.
TGTTAGTGTTCCTGAAACAATTAAAATGAAAAAAAAAAATGAAATTAGTCAGCAGACGACAACTAAGAATAAGAATAAAACAATTAGCAAGAATGCAAAGATTTAAAATATAGAAAATAACAACCTGTGACCCCTTCAGATACAAAATGGGCAAATCATTGTTTATTGTATTGATACATGTATGTGTAAGTCTAGAATGAAATTGGCTATTATTACAAGGAATGTGTTTATACAAACTTAACAAAACCGATTGCCAGTTTGCTGTTTTTTTTGTTTGTTGTTTTTTTATTTGTTTTTTTAATAATCTTTTAGGTTTTCTCTATTATTGAAAGATTCTTTATGATGCTAAGTTATTATTATAACAATAATAATAATAATAATGATGGAAATGCATATCCAGAGTTATTTTTAAAAGAAATTTAATGTTCATATGTTCAGTTGAAGTGGTTAAATAAAATGTGTGAATCCCCTTGTGGAAATATTGTTTCTTTAGCGGATCTTAGAATGAGATCATGTTTCCATGTTTCACCACTTTAGATCCTAAATTTCTAAAATGGAATCTTCCCTTTGGTAAACTGGCTTAATCCATACTAGCCACCAATAAATGAAAAAATATTGTCCCTGAGTAAACTGCTCATTTAGCAATACTAGTCTAGAAAGAGAGCATTAGTTTCCATCATTCTCCCCTTAAGATTCTAATTTCTTAAATGGAATCTTCCAATTGGGGAATTGGTCTAATATTACTGAGCTATTCAGTCACTGTAAAGGGGGCAACTTTAATATTAATATCTGGGTGTGGTTTGGCTATTTCATCTGTTCAAGAAGGGAAATCATGTTCTATCTATCATGTTTAAAGACAAAGATTACTGTCCAATAGAGATCATTAAAGGATTAACTGATAAGGGACAGTTTCAGTATCTCACAAAATTAATGGGGCCTCAAGAGGGGACTTACCTGTATGCAACACAATTTCATTCACTAAGATAAAGATCAATATTTTATCATAAAATACCTATTCCCTTTATGGGACCACTTTATTGCCCCAGTAAGGAAGTCATAATCACCTCATTATGGCTGTCCTTTTGATCTGCCCAGTATGACCCCTGGAGAGAGTCATAATGAGTGGTACCAGTATTATTGCTCAAATATTTGTCCCTTTAAGTTGTTTGAGCGAGTTAGCGTGTGTGTGTCACCGCCCCTGCGAAATGGTCTAGAACCATTCTAGAAGAGTTCTAGAATTTTCTAGAACTATGTTCTAGAACTGTTCTAGATATGTTCTAGAACATTTATGGGACAGATGTAGAACGTTAAATGGGACAATTTTTTGTTCTACAAATGTTCTAGCCAAGGTCAAAAGATTTGTTCTAGAAAAGTTCCAGAAAATTCTAAAAGTTTTTTCTAGAACAGTTTTAGAACAAATCAAGTTTGTTCTAGAACAGTTCCAGAACAAATCTTTAGAACTTTTATGGAACAATTGTAGAACACCCCTCATAAAACGTCCCATTTAACGTTCTATAAATGTCTTGGAATAGTTCTAGAACATCTGTAGAATGGTTCCAGAACTATTCCAGAAATGTTCTAGTGGTTTGTTCTAGAACTGTTCTAGAATTAACCTTGGTTTGTTCTAGAACTGATCTAGAACAAACCTTTAGAATTTTTCTGGAACAATTGTAGAACAACCCTAAAAAATGTCCCATTTAACGTTCTATAAATGTCTCGGAATAGTTCTAGAACATCTGTAGAATGGTTCCAGAACTATTCCAGAAATGTTCTAATGGTTTGTTCTAGAACTGTTCTAGAATTAACTTTGGTTTGTTCTAGAACTGATCGAGAACAAACTTTTAGAATTTTTCTGGAACAATTGTAGAACACCCCTAAAAATGTCTCATTTAACGTTCTATAAAAGTCTGAATCATTCTAGAACATTTTTAGAATGGTTCCAGAACAATTCCAGAAATGTTCTAATGGTTTGTTCTAGAACTGTTCTAGAATAAACCTTGGCTTCTTCTAGAACTGATCCAGAACAAACCTTTAGAAATTTTCTGGAAAAACTGTAGAACAACTCTTCAAAAATCATGTCATAAAACATTCTATTAATGCCCCTGAATTTATTTAGAGCATTTTAGAATAGTTTAAGAACAATTTCAGGAATGTTCTAATGGTTTGTTCTGCAAATGTTCTAATACAACTGAGCTTTTTTTAAAACAGTTGTTGAACACCTCCCCAAAAATGTCCCATATAGGGTTTGGAAATAAGATTTCATCGAATGCTACCTTATATATCTGGAAAACTGTTGACATTGGTTTAAAACCCCAATAAGTAATCACACAATAAATAAATAAACATCAACTGGAGGAGAATTATTATAGGGGCCCTAAGTTGGCCTAAATGTTGTTAGTTATTGCCACCCTGTTACCCCACCCATTTCAAAACATTGTCATGCATTTGACCATGGAAAAACAGCAACTACAGCAACAATAAACATTAAAACTTAAGAAATTGTGTCTCAAGCCTACTCACTGTCCCAGACTATAATACTGTCAATTTGCCATCTAGAAACTGCCACAAGTGCTTTTTGGGCTCAGCCTTCATAATCCCTCCAATTATGGCAGCCATGTTTTTCCCAACATCAATCTGGTTAAATTAATGATAATGACATGCTTGTTCTAGAACTGTTCTAAAAATGTTCTAGAACATTTTTAACTTTTGTAGAACTTGCTGGTTCAGTAAATTTCAGTAAAATATTTCTCCTGAATTATCAGTGAATTGAAAAATAAATAACATTTATTGCAAAACTGTAACATTGTAGTTTTTGGAAAACTTATTGGATGTTAACTGCTCAACCCCTGTTTATAGTAATTAAGCCATGATCATCTTCTCATTGTGGTAACATGCCACCCTGTATTACCCCACCCATTTCAAATCATTGTCTTGCATTTGCTAAAAAAAACTTACAAACAACAACCCCACCATTAATCAACATTTAAAACCTTAGAGAAACTGTTTCTCAGGTCTACTCACTGTCTCAGGCAAAACTACTATCATGTTTGCCATCTAGAAATTCCAAAACAAATGTTTTTGAAGAGCCTCCACATTTTCCCTCCAATTCTTGCAGCCAGGTTTTTCCCATCATCCATCTGGTTATCACATGTTTCCTCTTTAAATGTTCTAAAAATGTTCTAGAACTTTTTAGAATATTTCTAGAACTTGCTGGTTCTATAAAAGTACTAAATGAGTTCTAGAACTTAATTTGATTTTTCTTTTACTTGTTTTGCCCTTTTTTTTCTTTCTTTCTCTATATACTGCCAGACCCTCGCTTGCGAGTATTATCGGCAAGTGTACTTTTTACACTCCAGGTTGCAGGATGAAAGCCTACAAGTAATTACCCATATCTAAATTACCGTAGGGTTCTTTAACCTGCACAAGGGGTGACTTCCCTTCAAAGGGGACATCCAGTTAACGTCCCGATCCAAAGGACCATGCACTTAGCTAGTGTCATCCCTGCAATTTAATGACACCAGAGAAAGAGTGTTCGGACACAGAAAGTTTCCTCACCACAAGCAGGGATTGAACCTGGGACCTCTAGAACCAGAGGCAGTGCCCAACCACTGAGCTACCTGATGCTTTCTGCTCTTGAGAAGTTCCAAAAATGTTCTAGAATTTATTAGTATATTTGTAGAATTAACTAGTTCTAAAAAGTAAGACAAATGTTCTAGAACTTAATTTGAATAATTTTTTAGAAGTTTCTGTCAACTTATTTTGTTCTTGATTTGTTCTAAAAATGTTCTAGAATATTATTAGAACATTTGTAGAACTAACTGGTTCTTGATTTGTTCTAAAAATGTTCTAGAATATTTCAAGAACGCTTATAGAATGACAATCAGTTCTAGAATGTGTTTGATTTGTTCTATAACAATGTTCTAGAACAGTTGTAGAACATGAGTTCTAGAACGAATATATTTACCTGTTTAGAACAGTTCTAGAACAGTTCTAAATGTTCTAGAACAGTTCTAGAACATCTCCAATTTGTAGAACAAAATTTCGCAGGGGTGTGCTTCATGAAAATCCTAACAGTTTATACACTGAACTCACATTTATTAACCCGTAGAGCACCAATACAAAAATATTGTTGAAGCGACGTTGACGAACAGTGTAGACCCAGATTAGATGACTCTTTGGGGAGCTGTCTAATCTGGGTCCAAATTGTTTGTCTCTATACTTAGGTTAACCATAATGAGACATATTCGGATGAAGTCACTAAGCTGGCGCTTTAAGGATTAAATAATGTTTTGCGTCTCAACAGAGGTAATGGCGCAAGATGATAGTCACTTTTGAAGAAAACCACGCCTCATTTTCAGCTTTAACTTATGTCTGAGGTAGACAAGGCCTAATTTCGCATTCATGAGGTGCCTGCCGCCTTTACAGAGATCAAAAAGTTCTGTAATACATACTAGCTATCCAGATAAGGAAATTTTATTTGCGTAAACTTTTAATTGTTTTCTTACCCATTAATTTGAACATGTGTTTTGGGTGCTCGAGGGGACCGTCTCATTGAGATGGTTCTTTTGTATACCACTACCATATGTTTTGGATGAGAAATAAAGAGGATAATATTCCAGTACGAACTCTTATCTGGAGACCTGGCTGTTTTATTTGCGTAAACTTTTAATTAATTTCTCCCATTAATTTAAACATGTGTTTTGGGTGCTCAAGGGGACCGTCTCATTGAGATGGTTCTTTTGAGTACCCAGACCATATGTTTTGTATAGCTATTCATAGATCCAGATAAGGAAATTTTATTTGCCTAAACTTTTAATTGTTTTCTTACCCATCAATTTGAACATGCCTTTTGGGTGCTCAAGGGGACCGTCTCATTGAGACGGTTGTTTTGAGTACCCACACAATATGTTTTGGATGAGAAATAAAGAAAATAATATTCCACTACGCTCTCTTATCTGGAGGCCTGGCTGTTTTATTTTCGTAAACTTTTAATTAATTTCTCCCATTAAATTAAACATGTGTTTTGGGTGCTCAAGGGGACCATCTCATTGAGACTGTTCTTTTGAGTACCCAGACCATATGTTTTGTATTGCTTTTCATAGATCCAGATAAGGAAATTTTATTTGCATAAACTTTTAATTGTTTTCTTACCCATTAATTTGAACATGTGTTTTGGGTGCTCAAGGGGCCCATTGAGACGGTTCTTTTGAGTACCCACACCATATATTTTGGATGAGAAATAAAGAAAATAATATTCCAATTCACACTCTTATCTGGAGGCCTGGCTGTTTTATTTTCGTAAACTTTTAATTAATTTTTCCCATTAATTTAAACATGTGTTTTGGGTGCTCAAGGGGACCGTCTCATTGAGACGGTTCTTTTGAGTACCCAGGCCATATGTTTTGTATTGCTATTCATAGATCCAGATAAGGAAATTTTATTTGCGTAAACTTTTAATTGTTTTCTTACCCATCAACTTGAACATGTGTTTTGGGTGCTCAAAGGGACCGTCTCATTGAGACAGTTCTTTTGAGTACCCACACCATATGTTTTGGATGAGAAATAAAGAAAATAATATTCCAATACGCACTTCTATCTGGAGGCCTGGCTGTTTTATTTGCATAAACTTTTGATTAATTTCTTACCCATTAATTTAAACATGCGTTTTGGGTGCTAGAGGGGACCGTCACATTGAGAAAGTTCTTTTGGGTACCCACACCATATGTTTTGTATTGCTATTCATAGATCCAGATAAGGAAATTTTATTTGCGTAAACTTTTAATTGTTTTCTTACCCATTAATTTGAATATGTGCTTGGGTGCTCAAGGGGACCGTCTCATTGAGACGATTCTTTTGAGTACCCACACCATATGTTTTGGATGAGAAATAAAGAAAATAATATTCCACTACGCTCTCTTATCTGGAGGCCTGGCTGTTTTATTTTCGTAAACTTTTAATTAATTTCTCCCATTAAATTAAACATGTGTTTTGGGTGCTCAAGGGGACCATCTCATTGAGACTGTTCTTTTGAGTACCCAGACCATATGTTTTGTATTGCTTTTCATAGATCCAGATAAGGAAATTTTATTTGCATAAACTTTTAATTGTTTTCTTACCCATTAATTTGAACATGTGTTTTGGGTGCTCAAGGGTCCCATTGAGACGGTTCTTTTGAGTACCCACACCATATATTTTGGATGAGAAATAAAGAAAATAATATTCCAATTCACACTCTTATCTGGAGGCCTGGCTGTTTTATTTTCGTAAACTTTTAATTAATTTCTCCCATTAATTTAAACATGTGTTTTGGGTGCTCAAGGGGACCGTCTCATTGAGACGGTTCTTTTGAGTACCCAGGCCATATGTTTTGTATTGCTATTCATAGATCCAGATAAGGAAATTTTATTTGCGTAAACTTTTAATTGTTTTCTTACCCACCAACTTGAACATGTGTTTTGGGTGCTCAAAGGGACCGTCTCATTGAGACAGTTCTTTTGAGTACCCACACCATATGTTTTGGATGAGAAATAAAGAAAATAATATTCCAATACGCACTTCTATCTGGAGGCCTGGCTGTTTTATTTGCGTAAACTTTTGATTAATTTCTTACCCATTAATTTAAACATGCGTTTTGGGTGCTAGAGGGGACCGTCACATTGAGAAAGTTCTTTTGGGTACCCACACCATATGTTTTGTATTGCTATTCATAGATCCAGATAAGGAAATTTTATTTGCGTAAACTTTTAATTGTTTTCTTACCCATTAATTTGAATATGTGTTTTGGGTGCTCAAGGGGACCGTCTCATTGAGACGATTCTTTTGAGTACCCACACCATATGTTTTGGATGAGAAATAAAGAAAATAATATTCCAATACGCACTCTTATCTGGAGGCCTGGCTATTCTCATCTAAAGTGGTGTTTAATTGCTTAGAGGTCTCACTGTGTTTGCTTCAAGTAGACATGAATACCCACTGAGGAGATTATGCTGACTTTTGTAATCCCTCAAATGTTTATTTGTTAGTATGTTTTGACTTTCACCCCGGTTAGGGGTTTTGGTCAATGAATAAAACTCTCAAACTCTCAAAACTCTCATCATTAGATAAAATATAAAAAGAAAGAATACTTGTCCCTGAATAGATTACTTCTTTAAAAAAAAGTGATCTCAGTGAGAGGGTTCTTTTGAGTACCCACAACATGTGCTGTAGTTTGGTAAAAGGAAAGGTGATTATGCATCAGACACTCTTATCTGGTTTACTCGATTTACTTAAAAGTTGTTTAAGCCACACATCATATGTTTTAGGTGCTCAAAAAATTTGTCTCTGTGAGACAGTTATTTTGAGTACCCAAAACATGTGTTGTGGTTTGGTAAAAGGAAAATGATTTTACATCACACAATCTTATCTGGAGGTCTGGTTAATGTTTACTCAATTTACTTGCAATGGAAGTTTTATAAGCCATACATCATATGTTTTGGTTGTTCAAGAGAGTTGTCTCATTGAGACGTCCCTTTTGAGAACCTAGAACATGTGTTGTGGTTTGGTAAAAGGTGGTCTGGATGATGTTTACTCCATTTACTTGGAAGTTTTATACCCGTCTCTAGATTTGCCATGGCATTTTGTTGTTTTCCATGGAATTTGTCAAATTTTCAACAGATTCCACAGAAAATCATCAAATTTTCAACAGATTCCATAGAAAACTGCCGTAGATTCTACGAAATAAGTAACTTTCCGTAGAAAACGTTTTCTATGGATTTGTTTTCCACGGAATTAATGGCATTTTTTCCGTGGTTTCACTTTTTTCTATGGATAATTGGTTTTGGGCCATGGATTTCATATTTTATGCCGTGGAAAATTTGTCAATTTTTGGAATGGAAAATGACTTAGTTTTATTCTGGTACCTGAGAGCATTGAACAAATGTCTTTAAATTTCTTTCAAAAAAGTGTGAATGAGTGCCTTGAGATATTGATAATAATTATTGTTATTAAGTACAGGCCTTGCATTCAGCTACATCTTTGTACTCAGTGGTGATTTTCTAATTTCATTTGTTAGCAGTGGTCAATACCAAAGAGGTACATTTTTACATAAGGCACATTGGGTGTTGTCAATGACATTCAAAAGTAGACTTTAAAACAAAACGCAGGCTTTACCTAGCAACCCACCCTGTTTTGGTGCTTTCTATGTGATATTTAAGACTATAACTGGATCAGAAGGAAAATATGAATTCTGCATGGTTAAGTGAAAATCTCTCTTATATATTTGCAAACAATAAAGTCACAGGTCAGCCTGTATAGCTGCCTACTCAGATCAGCATCTTTGTTTAAGAGCCAATGCTGACAATATCAGTTGGCACAAGTACCTTTTGTGTAGGCAGTAGATAGATAGCCATAGATTCCATGGAAAAGAATCACGGCAATTTTCTACGGAAAAAAAGTGACATCACTTCCTGTTTTGATTCAATTTGGAGGGAAGCACATGTTTGGTATGTTGTTTATTTCAATTTCTGATATTATTTAAGGCTAATTTGATTTCTCTTCCATGCCATAAATGTATAATGGTTTCAATATTGCCATAGCATTGCCTGGTTTATTCACTTGAGTGATACTCAACTTTGTTTTGAATAATCATTTAATGGCTCTTAGGAGCCTATACCCCACCCATCACAAAACACTGTATATCTGTTCAATGTTGTTTTTGTTAGTGTGCTTTTCGAAAATATGTTTCTGCCTTATGTACAATAATCTTATTTGCTCATTTTTTTCAATTTTTATTCACTTAAAATTTAATAGTATTATCAAATGTGAATAAGATTTCAATGAACAATGTTTCAGTCATATTGAGAAAATGAGTACATTGATGAGAAACTGTTCTGCTCTGTTTTGTGGAAATTTTCCTTGGAATTGATGGAAGATTTTCCATAGAATCTACGAAAACTTTCTATGGAATCAACGGCATATTTCCGTAAAATCTACGGAAACATTCCATGGAATTAACGGCATATTTCCATAGAATTTATGGCATTGTTCCATGGAATCCACTAAACTTCCATGGAATCAATGGCAAAAATCTATGGCATTTCATGAACTTCCACAATTTTTTGTTGTTGGTTTATTTGCCATCAACTGCCATGGAAACCTTAAAAACGCCGTCCGAATACTCTGTAGATTTTAACCGCGGATTTCAAGGGTTTTCCATGGCAAATCTAGAGAAGGGTTTAAAACCGCACATCATATGTTTTGGGTGCTCAAAAGAATGGTTTCAGTGAGATGGTTCTTTTTAAATACCCACTACACTATAACTGAAAGATTGTTGATAGGACGTTAAGAATCAAATCAAACAAGCAAACAAACCCACTACATCTGTTGTGGTTTGGTTAAAGGAAAAAAAAGCTGAATTTTTTTACATTTTAATGCCCCCATAGGAACTTTGAAAGGCATTATAGTAATCGCACTGTCCGTCCGTGTCCGGTGCATATCTCCTATATTCTTTGAGGTAGGAATTGCAAATTTGGTGTGTTGATTCATCCTGGGATGGTGGAGTGTCACATACCATTTTTTGGGTCACTGCGACCTTGACCTTTAACCTGGTTTTTAGAATAATTGTATCTGGAGCATATCTCTTAAGATTATTCGAGGTAGGAATCTCAAATTTGGTGTATGGATGCATCATGGGGTGACAAAGTTTCGCAAACCATATTTAGGTCACTGTGACCTTGAACTTGACCTCTGACCTTGTTTCCAGAAACTGCATTGAGTCTGGTGCATATCCTATATTCTTTGAAAAAGGAATTCCAAATTTGGTATGCAAATGTATCTTGGGATGATCGAGTGTCAAATACCATTTTCGGGTCACTGTGACCATGATCTCGACCTCTGACCTAGTTTTAAGAATTAATGTGCCCGGAGCATATCTCTTACATTCTTTGAGGTAGGAATGCTAAATTTGGTGTGTGGATGCATCCTCAGATGGTGGAGTGTCTCGTACCATTTCCGGATCACTGTGACCTTGACCTCTGACCTAGTTTTCAAATAATCATGCCCTTAGCATGTCTTTTATATTATTTCAGGTAGGAATCTCAAATTTGGTGTGTGGATGCATCTGGGGATGAAGAAGTGTCACATACCATTATTGGGCCACTGTAACCTTGAACTTGACCTCTGACCTAGTTTCTAAACACTGCATTGAGTCTGGTGCATATCTCCTGTATTCATTGAGATAGGAATTCCAATTTTGGTGTGTAAATGCATCTTGGGATGATGGAGTGTCACATACCATTTTTGGGTCACCTTGACCTTGATCTCTGACCTAGTTTTAAGAATTATTGTGTCCACAGCATATCTCAATATATTCTTTGAGATAGGAATTCCAAATTTGGTATGTGTATGAATCTTGTGATGGCGGAGTGTTGCGTACCATGTTTGGGTCACTGTAAACTTAACCTTTGACCTGATTTTTAGAATAATAATATATGGAACATATCTCTTAACATTTGAGGTAGGAATCCCAAATTTGGTGTGTGAATGCATCTTAGAATGGCGGATTGTCCCGTTTCATTTTCCGGTCACTGTGACCTTGAACTCTGACCTAGTTTCTAGAATTTGCATAACTTCTATATTCTTTGAGGTAGGAATTCCAAATTTGGTGTGTGGATGCATCTTGGGATGGCCAAGTTCTGCATACACTTTTTGGGTCATTGTGACCTTGACCTTTTACCTAGTTTTAGAATAACTGTGTTCTGAGCATTTTTCATATTGTATGAGCTAGGAATCCTATAAACTTGCTATGTGGTTGCATCTTGGGCTGGCAGAGTGTCATGTATCAGTTATATGACCTTGACCTTATATCTAAAATAATCCTGTCAGGAGCATATCTCATATATTATTTGAGGGAGGAATCCCAAATCTGCTGTATGGATATATCTTTGGATGCTGATGTGTGGCATACCATTTTTAGGTCTCTGCGATCTTGACCTATGACCTAGTTTCTAGAATAATCGTGTCTGGAGCTTATCTCCTATAATATTTGTTGTATGAATCCCAAATTTGGTGTGTTGATTCCTCTTTGGATGGCGGAGTGGTGCATACCATTTTGGGTCACTTTGACCTTGACAATGACTTCTGGTCTAAGGGGTACTTACATATGTGCCCACGCATGGATTTTCTTTAAACTTTGCATATTAATAACTCATTATATACAAACTATGAAAATGTATTTATTGAATTAGATAGTTAAGAATAAGGCTTACGAAGCAACCCCGACTTACTCCACCTTTGAGGTGGTACCCCATCTAAATTTCTATGTCCTAAATCTATAGTTTTGTTTGTTTCTTTGATTTTTAATCTAGATTCACTCCAAAATACCATAGGCAATATTTATACCACAAAGCAATTTGGATAAATTATGATTTACGTTTTGTGAAGAAGTGATTATAAAATTTCAATAGTTTTTGTCAAAAGTTTTCAAAAATTTCCACATTCAATCCCAATGATAGATATGTTCGGGTTTTTGTCAAGATATCATAGTACCACTAAAACATGCCATATATATCCTGCTGATCTGAGCCAAATTTCATTAAAATCCAAAACTGGTAACATTGTCATTTCTTACCTCTTATGGGTGTAGGTCAGTTTTAGCGAAATTAATTATTTAGTTGAAATGAATCAGTAACTTCACTGAGGAGTCTGTTTTTAAATCTACCTACACTTTTCTCAAAGAATGACATGTTTAGGCAATTTCAAATGACTTGATGGTTGGAAATGCCACAGGCCATGGCCCCATGTCATGAAACTATGGGGCAAGAGACAATGTGTGTCACTACGGTATGCCCTGCATGATATTGTTGAAGAAACATAATATCATAACAATTAACATGTGAAAAAAAGAAGTCAAAGCATTTCCTTTACATCCCAACTGAGCTAGTGTAGCCACATTTTGGTGCCGTGACCAGGATAAAGTGTACAAAGTCTGGTCAGTGGTATCATAGAACAGTGTGATACATAAATAAGTGAGGTCCAGAAACGAAGTTGAATGCCTAGAATACACAGCCAGCTATAGCATAAATGTTGCTTTTTTATTTAAGCATTGAATTAGCATAACTTTGCGCCCAAGAGTTCTCTGTGAACAAAATAGTTATTTTTAACCAAAATATTTGACGGGGGGTTATTCTTGTGAAATGTGTTTTAAATGAAGCTAACAATTATAAAATCATAGATATAAGGATATATATTGTATATGACTTGGATAAGAATTAGTTTAGATATTTACATTTAACCAAAACAAATACTAAATTGTCATGTTAAAATAGAAACTATTATTTTTCACGTCCCTCTATCTATATTTTAGTATTATACACACAAGGAAATATTGAAAAAGTTTATATATATAACATCTGTAAAAATGTCTTGATAATCAGTAATAATTTAATTTCTAAGATTAAAGCACCAAAACCTAGAGATTTATAGGAAACCATGCGAAAAATATTCATTTCGTCCTGAAATATCATCTCTTACACCAAGTCAATGTCCTTGCTTATTTTTTATGTTATGTAACATCAGTTACAACCTGTAACAAGTGCTCCTATCTTGTTATTAAACTTGCAAAATTTATCATTCTTTATTATATTAGCACGACTATCAAAATATGGAAGATTTCATATATTTTTACTTAAATAATACCTACCGAATTGGGCTCCTTAAAACTTGGGGTAGTGTTGTTTAATTGCTCATATAAAGCACTATATTTAAGATTGATAAACACACTTTGTTTTTTCTATGAGCCGAATGAGTGTGTAAGTACAACTAGATCAAAAGCATTTTAAAAAAGAACAAATCAGCTGTAAAAGTAAATGATATTGGTCACAATTACCATTTTTAAGCGTAGTTTAATTTAAGTAACGCACATAACATATTAGGATGCTGTAATTTTGCTTTACAATTTTTATATGTAGCCTAGGTATCCAGTAGGCAGACTATATGCGTAATTTAAATAGTGAGTTAAATGCCTTCTTATTGCACAGACTTTTACTTTTTATTTTCTGAATTTTATATGGTAACATATGTAACAGACTGTCAGAGACAAACACCCAAGCGTACAACGTAAAAACATCTGTTATTCTACGCAACTTGAGATGCTCTTTTAAGATAGGATGTGTCTGCAAAATTTCCCTATGGGGGAGCAAAAACATTCTCAGCATTCAATCTAACAAGGATACATTGCCATTTTGGTAACGTATATTTTAAGACCCCTCTCCCCTGAGGGAGAAATTGAAATCTCTCTATTTTGAAAGAAACCACTCACTACTTTGAACACAGAGTGTATAATGCTTATTTGAGCTAAAATATGATAAGATGATTTTTGGATAAAAAACCCTGCGGGGGTTTTCTCCCATTTTATTTTGTGGGGGAAAAACCCCGCGGGGGAAAAACCCTGCGGGGGAATTTCTTTTTTCATTTAGAGGTACAATTTAATGCTGAAAGTTTTTGATTTACCGTTTATTTTGCATTGTGATGAATAATAATTAAAAAAAGTCAATTCGATTTTTTCAAAAAACCCTGCGGGGTTTTTCCCCCACAATCTGAAATGGGAGAAAAACCCCGCGGGGGAAATTAAAGTATGGAATTAAAGTCTAATATTAATTTTCTTCAAACTGTACAACCAGACATACTTATTTCTTGATAAATTTTTGATATTTATTTTTTTTATAAAACCCCGCAGGGTTTTTCCCCCATATTGAAATGTGGGAGAAAAACCCCGCGCCGGGGTTGAAAAACCCCGCGGGGTTTTTGAAAAACCCCGCGGGGTTTTTAACTTTGACCATTTTTTTCATCATGATGGCATATATTTTTTTAGGCATAATTATATATGTTTTGCTCCCTTATGTCTGTTTTTATGTAATTTAGTGGTTTTTAGTCTTTTGCACCACTAGAAAGATGATGTGATTTTGCCAAATTCTGGTGTGGCAAAAAAAAACTGGTGGCTGTTATATGCTGTTTAAGATGTCTGTCTCTGAATATCAGCTATGACAGAAGTTATTGCCTATTTTCCTGGCAGGCCTACTTTGTCAGGAAAATAGGCAATAAAGTTTCAAATAAGCAAGTGTAAATGTTTCTTGGTTTGCATAATGCTGGGACACAATAGTGCAGTTGTTTGGCATTTAAGATTGGCTAGTTTTATTTACGAAGGCAGGTAAAACTTATTTCACTTATTTGGAGCAATGTGTTGTAAGTAGCCTTTGTGTAAATAATATGTGTATTGGAGTCCGGGATTGTTGTTGTAAATAAGATACATGTGGTGTGCAAGTATATTGTAGAAATCACACTCGCTCATGGAAAGCCGTTATTAATCCATCATAAACACAGTTAACGGACATACCTTCAATTCAACTATTATTTAAAACAACAATCAAATGTGTACGATATCCGTATGTCCCGAAAACACTGAGTATTCTTTGAATATTAATGACGTACTAACCACAGGTTTTCCTATATTTAGAGGCTGAAATCCCGGTTTTTATTTTTAGAAGTTATGCGTCACAGTGAGTATACGGCTAAGCACAGATGACAAGAAAGACCGCTTTACAGTACTACACACTCCCTAAACCCAGTCCTTTTTTTTCGCTTTCGAAAAAAGGTTGGGTACTGGGACGTTGTGTTCTATTTAAAATTTATTTGTACAGACACCTCCATCTTTTGTTAAGCAAAACGGAGGAGAGGTCGCTGTGTCGTAGGACTGAAAACTAAAACTAGGCCTTCCAAATAAGAAGTTATGAATGCTTAGCGTATCATGTGTTGTGTTAGTGGTCAAAAGAAACGTCTCTTTGAGACGGGACTGTTTGACCACCCACAACATGTCTTCTGTGAAGAATAAAAATATTTGTGTATATTGCATATTCTACTACATTTAATTACCACACCATCTACTGCCATGTTTGTACATTGTGTTATAGTATGTTTGTATATCCTCGTGGCATTAATGCCTTTTGGAATTTTCAAATAAACTTCTGTTCTGTTCTGTTCTATTCATGTATTAAAACACAGCAGCTTTAGTTTTATCGCTCTATTACTCATGCCACGTTTGTCTGAACATGAATGATCTGGCGCAATTGGAATGTAAACAGCTGGGTTGCGTGTTTCTGACAACGCCAGATATCATAATTGCCATCCATCAAACTAAACAGCGCCTCAGAGATCGTCACCAGGCTACTGGGACAGTTCAAGATCGACGCAGGTCTGGTCAGCAAGAATTATGGCGACCGACGTTAATAGGCAACTTACGTCGATTGTGTATCGACGATATTTACTTCGACGATATCCGTTCCGGCCAGCTACTGTCAGTGCCAGACAAATAGTAGGGCTCCAAGGTGTTTTTTGTTTCTGATTTTTAATAAAAAAAATACTTTGTCACAATAACTTAAAATCGTGTCCGATTTCTAGACAAATTTAAAATTGCAACTTTACAATCACAGGGTATTGCTGTTTGATAGACTGTTGCTCAAACATTAATTATTATTTTGACATAAAATTTAAAATATGTTTTGCTGACACATTGATTTTATTTTTGCCAAATCTCAATAAAATTGATACATTAAAAGTTAGTTAATATTATGATTTTCGATTTTTGCGTTGTTAAAGTCCTGCAGTGGATGAATAATTCAGACACATTTGTGGACGTTTCTTTTGATGCTTAGTATTTTGTACAGGCATACCCGGGCTAGGTGCACAATTAATCAGCCCCATTTAACTCCATGTAAAAAGACAGAATTAGAGTATCTGCAATTTTTTTTCGTGACTTTCTGCCTGTGAGTGGCAAGATCTGTCATTCACGTATCAAAAAAGTGTAAAGACAACCTCCCTCGATAATCACGTTTTCTCAGCACTCTCCGTTCTTTGAAGGACAGTCAAAAAATGTAGGCTGAAATCCGACCTGCGTCATACGTTACCTTGGGAGTGTGCCGGAGAGTCTGTGACAAAATAGTCCAAACAAAGATGCATTTTTCTGCATTAGCCTGACAAACACAGACAAATGTTGAATCAAATGCACATTTAAAGTCGAATAAAGCACCCCTTTACGCCATAAAGGGCCTAGAAACGGCAAGTGCTAAATTTCTAAAGGTACTATTTTCGTGGGCTCAAACCGGAAGACTGTTCTTGTGTACTAACACCTTCAAGAATCTGCAAATTTTCGAATTTTTGAATTTTGTCTCTGTGACATATCAAACTCGCATAGTTAAGCAAAAAATCGTCCAAAAAGACCAACTCAGTCGCCAAAAAGCGATACAAATCCAGGATTTCATATGTGACCCCACTCACAAGCTGACACAAGCAAAAGTTCCATTATTCAAACTTGTCTGATGAAAAAGTTCATAGTTTTGAATTATTACTATAATTCTAAGGAAACTATAAGCAAAAATGAAAGTTTAGGCATCTGTTAGAGTCATTAAAGGATAATTTCACATAAACTTCAGTTACAAAATTTAAAATCTTAAGTTTAAAAATCAAATTTTAAAGTGATTTTAAGCAAAATCTTGAACAGTTTTGAGTCTCATTTGCCCCCCAAACCAAGCTTTGTTGCACCCAAGCATGCTGAAATAGAGCAGCTTCACTGATGAGTTCCTGATGCTGGACGAAACACATCATTTCATTCTAATCATGATCTACACTGCTAGTTCTGAACGTGAAATATTCTGTAATTTACAAGCAGCTAAAATGGCCAGAGAAGGAAAGATTTGAGACCCATGTCTAGATTTAATGCCTATATCATTATGCAAATAGCCCATCCTCTTTTTTGATGAAAGTATATTCCAAATTTGAAATTTTTGAAAAGATCACTCATTAGAACGGCCTCGTCGAACAAGAAATATCACAACCCGTCTTAGCACATAATACGAGTATCTGGGTGAAAGTGTTTCATTGGGGGTTAGGTATTGAATAAGCTTTTAACTTGCGTTATATCATTACCTATATGATGCGGTTCTAATGATGAGATCCAAACAATTTTGAGTGTGAGGCGACTCTAATGGGTATCAAACAATACTACTTCTTGCGTGGTCGAAAAAAGAACAAAATTTGAGCTCGGATGAAGCGTCAAGGGGGGGGGGGGGTGCTGCTGTTGATTTGTTTAGGTGAGAAAGTTTAAGTTTGTATTCAAATTAGTACGGCCTCTATCCGGTGCGTTGAACAGCCAAATACAATTGAATTTTATTGATTTAAGCAATGAGGCCAGAGAACCTGCTTGGGAGAATGGTTCTGGCCAGTCCCTGCGGATCCTCCTCATAAGCGTTTCATTATGCCGTTTAGTACCATCTCTATGAGGCTATTTAGATATTGTTTTTCTTTATTTCAAAATAGATTGATCCATGAGGATGCTGCAGGAGAAGACAAACAACATGTAGTTTGCGTGCAGAAGGGTTGAGAGTTGGTGCCGTCTCAATGATGAGTTTCTTTCGAATTGACCATCTACATTAATTGCTGGTTTCTGATTGACAGGTGGTAAGCAATATAAAACAGGAAATCAGTACCCTCTCCCCACAATACCTGAAAATATAGGAGGGGTTCTAGATACCTAAACTTACATTACTTGCCACCTGTAGACCGGTAACCAGCAATTAATGTAAATATTGTGTATGATCACGTTTTTTTGGTCTATTTTTTATTTAACACTCCTACATGTACTGGAGGCCTGGATATTATTGTGGTGATGCGCAGACTGATCTGAAATCATTAGGTGCATTTCTTAGGTAGGTTGGGGTAAAACCTTTCTCTTAACCCAGTGCATCTGAAGTCCACCCTGTTCTCGCCATGTATTCAGCTGAAATCAATCTCGTAGTATGTTAACATTTCGTTCAGCTACCGTTTCATTTTGTGCGGTGGGGCTTTGTCTACTGGTCTTGCAGCTGTACACTTTCTACATTTCCAGTAAACATCTTAAAGTGGGCTCAATCACACTTTCAAATGCACAAAAGTGTTCAATTTTATGGCTGGTGGGAATAACTATGAGACATTCTCTCCCTATGAATTGAAACCTGTGTGAAAATGGCAAGAAATGTAGAAAAAACAAAGTAAATAAAGCTTTTACTTTAATTTGCCTTTCTGCTTTGATTCATCTATTATAAATACCAAAAGCTGAAATATCTAGCAAGTAATAGGGATACAAGACAATTGGATAATTCCACTTCAGTATTTTAGTTATATGCAAACATTGACATGCACCAGTCCAGGTTCGAGCCTCACCGTCGTCACTGTGTTGTGTCCTTGAGCAAGAACATTAATCATAGCTTAGTACTGTTTCAACCCAGGAAGACCCGTCCCTATATAACTGAAAGATTGTTGATGGGACGTAAAGAATCAAATCGAACAAATCGAATCACCGGTCCAGAGGGGTAGAGGTGGGGGTGGGCAGGGGGACCAGACCATCGCCCCCTTCTGGAAAAAATAGAAGAAGTAATTGGACAATCCCTACCTCCCACCTGAAAAGTTGGGCCCCCTTCCCCCCCCCCCCCCCCCCCCCCCCCCACTCTACTCCCCCACTGATGCACTTCCTTGCGTAAAAGCCAATACTTGTTTTTGAGGAAGTATAAAAGCTGGGACAAAGGTTTGCGACCAGGGACCGATTGTCACCAAACTTTTCAAGCATCAAAATGGTATTTAACATGCAAAATATCAGACAAAAATTGACAACATCTTCATTATAAGTTTTTTTAAAAAAAATATATATAGAAAGTTTTCTTTATAACTCTTCATTTTTTAACAGCTAAGCGCAAATACCCGACCCTGTCTTGAATTTGTAAAGTCCAAGTTTTAGCAAAAGCGTTGGTCCAGGCTTTTAGTGTTCAGTGGAGAGTGACCTACATTCTCAACTGATTGCAAACGGAATGCGATTTTGATTGTAGATATTGTAAAATACTGTTAAAGGAAATACTTTTATGTTAAATACTAATAATAAAAACACCCCACATTATCATTTTTATATGAAACACTTCACCCCCGAAATACTGAGTCCAAATTTCCTTCAGATCACCGATTCCAGGACAAACCGGAAGTGACGTTAGGTGGCGTTTCACTTTTTTTGACAAAATTGCATCACTCAACGGTGATATTAAAAATGGGGATATTAAAAACAGTCCATAGAAATATTTATATTAAATACTAATAAAGAAAAACTTCAGATGACCATCTACGCCCCAGAAAATATTCCATATTTACATTTTTTTAACGAGGCCTGTTCAAATATGAATGCAAGTAGCTTCATAACTTTCGACACATATATGCTACGACAAAATGGTATACGTTTCTATAAAGGGTTATATGTCACCTTTAAACTTGCACCAGACATAAAGAAAAATACAGTAATTTTGTCGAGTTATAGCCCTTTGAATGAGGGTCACTTTATTATACTAGCAAACTCAACGCTTCGAACATACCAGTGATTTAGACGAGCGTATAATTCTTCGATAAACCGGTGAAATTTCTTGAAATATTTAAGGAAGTATCCCCATATACTTATATAATGATTCTGTGAAAGTTGCAAAAATCAGACATGTTTTTATTAAATTACATCGAATCTTTTTTACTAAAGTCTCCTTATGTTTGCAAATAAATGGTTAACAAAACACCACCCTTCAGTTTTCGGTCAAAATTATCTCTAACAAAATGCACGAAGCAACATTTAAACTAGTTTTAACTCAAAGACAATATGTGGATCGCCCATACTGAGTTGTTGCTACAAATCATTGAAGGATAGTGGGTAGTTTTTAAACGATGAAAAGCGTTTTTATTAAGTCAAACTGCCTTAAGTGAAGGGGTTATAGACATCATACTTAATTATGTTGCCATAACATTGCGCTTTTAATCTTAATTTAAACGTAAACTTTAAGTTTTACCAAATTAGGCATTATTTACAATAAAATTACTCACCTGGTCCTGAGGACTAGACAGATCGAACATATTTTAATTAATGTAAACACGTTATTAAGAAGCAGAAAAATGCTTTAAAATGATATAAAATGTGATAACTCTGTAATTAGAGGACGGAGCGTTTTGAAAACTTCCTGATGACATATTTAGCATGTTTTAGGTAAAACGCAAAGAAAAATACACATCGATGTTCATTATTACATCACCAGTAGATAACTCAAAATGACGTTTATCATAAAATTAATGACGTCACAAACGTACCTGTTTACTCAAAATTGTAACAGGATTATATAACTTTTTTTTCTGCAGGCAACTTTGTCAATGTACCTTAAACTTGCATCTAAATTTTGGTGCCATTTTGTCTCAAGCTTACAAAGATATGACACTATATCTGCACATTACCAAAAAGTGTATGTCAATTTACTCCAGAAAAACTTCAGTATATAGGAATGGCCTTTATATAAGCGCCTGTAAGTCGAGAAATACAGTGAGCGTTTCTTTATGTTTGGTGCCATTTTAAAGCCGACAAATAGTTCTTTCCAGAAAGGTATGACATTTTATCGTAGCATATATGTGACGAAAGTTATGAATCTACTTGCATTCATATTTGAACAGCCCTCGTACCTCATGTATAAACATTTATATAACTGGACTGAATTTAAGCGAAGCGTTTCTTTTGTCATTTAGTATAGCTTAAGCACAATAAGTAGAGGCCAAAGCCTTGCAAAATCAAAATAAAGCCCCCTCTGTACAACAATATACTGAGGACTAAGTATATCAACAAATAATGTCAGGACTGAACTTCGCCCCCCCCCCACCCTCCCAGACGAAAATCCTGGAACCGCGAATGTAAAACGCTAAACACCTACCTCCCATACGATTAACAATCAGTTTTTCTATAGAAATGGACCGTTTTCAATAATAAAAGTATTACCTGAATGACCGTGGAAAACATACACTTTCATTTTCAGTTGGGAATTCCACATTACACATTTTCTAAAAAATGATAAAAGTATTGGCTTTCATGAAAAAGTCTGCTGTTGAGTTTATTGCATCTTTTCTCGTTATTTTCCCTTGAACTTTTCGATATGCGGGTAGAAAAAGCTGCAGTAGTTTTTGACAAAATTTTCAACCTGATGTTTTTGCTGTGTTTTTCCTGTAATTAGATGGAATTTTGGCACATTTTTGGTTCTTTTCAACAGGGGAGTATTACTATTGGTAGAATGGACATAAACTGACCCAGAATATTAATAATACGCAACGGTTGACTAAATCACTCGATGTCCTTTCAGGTCAGTGATCTCCGTGTAGGTTATATACTGAACAAAAGTGAAAACGCTACACCTGAATTATTTGCCATTGGTATGCAAAATTATGCAAGCCAGTAAAGCAAATAAAAGTGTATCTGATTGTTCAAAGACTGGGCTATGCATAAAGTAATTAAATGTGACAGGGGCCAATTTTTCAGGTTACAAATTTGAATAGAAATCTCACACAGTTTAGGCCTTAAGAAATCCACTGCCAACCAGATCCGACTGAACGAAACGGTATTACCTCGTTTATATGCACAATTTGCACCCCCGTGAAAATATACACACAGGGTGTAAATTAGAACCTGGGTGTATTTTGGTCATGTAAACGGTGTTTTATGAAAATGCACCCGGTAAAATTGCATCCAGGTGCCAATTTACTCCACCTTTCGAGGTGAATCAAATTCAGTAGAGCAAATTAGCACCAGGTGCACATTTGCCCCGGGGTGCAAATTGCGTACATGAACGCAACTTGTTATCCCATATGTAAAATTTGATCTTAGATTTTGATAAATTACCCATCTTTTCTATACGACCCTGTATGAAAATAAACTATATAAATCCTCCCTTTATCACACTTAAGATCATGGCTTCTCTCTGTAGCCACTGCTTCATCCGATTTGCTGGGTTGCAAAGCAGAACAACTGGAATTTCTGGTCCATTTGCACGGTTTTATTTCCAAACAATATCTCTGCCCCACCTCGGCAATAGAAATCAGAGTATGTCAGAACCCTTGCGCCGTGCATGTGTCTAGGCCATCCGATGTACAGATCGGTGAAAAGGCACCCCCTGCATGATAGCAACCGACCAGCGAGAGTTGGTTGCTTTTACGATTAATGCTTTTTTAGGTGACTTACGCCACCCACTTCTACATACTAGGCCGTAATATTTCGACCGTCAAAGCAACTTCCGGTAGCTACTGGAGCCTGTAGGTTATTTCCTGTGTAATTCCGTACTGAGTACAAGTTATTTGGATCCCGATAGGGAATAAGTAATTGATTGGACCCCCCCCCCCCCTGGAAATTGTTGGACCCCTCTGGAGCCTTGAAAGTTATAGTTTTCTTTGTAAAGACCCCATTTGACTTCTGTATATTAATGTAAGGACTAAAAAATACAGTGGCAGATGGACCTGCATCCCCCCAACAATGATAATTCTTGGATCCGTGCATGCAGTATGATATGGAAATTCAACTATCTCACAATGCAGGCCAACCCATAGCAACGTGAGGAAGGGCCACAGAACACAACTTAGACATCAGGAGGACAACTAAATATAGCCGCCAGCTCCATCTTCCTCGTCAAGATGATTGCAAAACTAGAGAGGGCACAGAGTAATATATGAACAAACATGAACCAAAGACTGAGAATAAACAAACAAATGAGAGGAACATTAAACAATAAATCAACAACAACTAAATGACGGTAAGATGAGATGCGCTCACACAATAACCATGCATTGAAGAGGCTTGTTTTAAAGTGTGTGTGTGTTTGTGGGGGGGGGGTAATAACACTATCCCTTGAAGTAATCCATCAAGTATCCGTTATGAACTGGCAACTGGCAAATACAATCCCCATTTGTTCCTGACAGTAAAAAGAATATTTAACACGGAATCCAATCATGGCATATCCGCGGAAGTAAAATGGATAGGTATCCGACATCTCATGAAGAAAAAGGGCAAAATTCCTTTATCCCTAAAACCCTAATATACATCTATGAAACGACAGATAGCCAGAAAGACGGATAGAGAAACCCACCTTAACAGTTTACATCTTCATATGTCGGGAGACAAAAAGGATTTTTCCAGCAAGCGCCAACTACAAAAGCCTCTTTGCATGCTAGTGTCATATACTGATAACCTTTGCAAATAGCTAGGACCAAGATCAGAACTAACCAAATGTTGATCTTGATCTGTATCCAAACCCTTTGACATGTTCATGGTATTGTTGAAAAGTTAGCTAACTCTCTTTCATCTTGGATCTATGTCCCATCCTTAAATTGAAAATACCTTACCCTTAAAATGAAAATAAAATAAAAAGGGGTGTCTGATACAAAATTAAATAAACAGTGCAAGTGAAAACGTATAACACAGAATGGTTTATCTCATTTTTCGTACAAAATCATAGCACCATTATACATAACCGTATCACACCAAAAATGACGTCAAATGATGAGAATTTAAGCCTTGGCCCCTTAGCTGTTGTTCTTTATCTTCTTGTTTATAAGGTTTAGGTCTGTTGTTGTTGACTTTTTGTTTATTGTTACTCCCATTGTGGGAGTCTGTAATTGTTCTATGTTTTGTTGTACGTTACTTTATGTCCATTCTAGTATTGCAATCATCTTGATGGGGAAGAGAGAGCTGATTGCTTTGCTTAATTTGTCTTCCTGGTGTCTTGTGATGGTTGAGCGGCTCTTCCTCGCGATGCCACGGGGTTGTCTGCAGTTTGTGATTGTGGTATTTCCTGATCATACTCACTTACTATTTTTAACTGTCAACTATTCCCTGTCAGGCAACCTGTAGCAACGCGGCCAACTGCATATCTATTACAGCCATTTAGATTGGCATTTTACCACCAACTGCATGACCCTGGTCCAATAGTCAGTAAACCATCGCCAAAGCTGAACAGATCATCAAAAATGAACAAAAATACAACTGGCTTAATATGTTTTTATAAGTCAGCAAACAGAATGAAAAGAAACTGTACACTATTCAAATGTATGGCTAACTTATTCTGTGCCAAGTTCCAACAGTGTAGCTAGTCTCTGTAGCGGAGTAGGCTAGATTAAGTCTAACATGGCATGAAGCCTGGAAGACCCCCAGGTGTGTGCTATAATCATAGCAGTTTGCGAAAATGCTCAATTCTTGAACCGCATAGCATATTATGACTAAATTATGCATAGGTTTACCTTTAAGTTGATCTATATCTATAAACACACATACATAGTTGGCATAAAATACCTTATGCCCCAATTTAACGACGTGTACATTGTATCTTTCTAAAAACCATAGTAACCCATGTACACATAGAGGGCCTAGGTCTGTCTGTCCATGTTGCAAAAAACATCAGGGAAGATTATGCCATTCTTGCAAAAACATGGGGGTCCCAGGAGTATGTCCCCCGATACAAAAATGAGCAGGGGTGACCAGGGGGATTTTGTCCTACACTTACAAAAATCATTAAAGGCCAAATGCAATTAACCATTGGTTGGTTGCAGTTAGGTCGCACCTATTTCATATTAATATACAGCTATTTCATGCCTGTTTGTAGCATAGTCCAAACTATTACCCTGAGGTGCCGTGGACCACCCGATGCTCTATTGCACGATGCCGAAGGCCAAGTGCAATAGTGCCTCAGGTTGTCCACGGTACCGAGGGGTAATAGTTTGGACTATACTTCACACAGGCATGAAATAACTGTTTTATTACCCAACCCTTTTGATGAAATTCTTAGCAGCGTTTCTTGAATGGAGTTGCTGTAGACGACGCGGTTTTGTTGCAAAACAGAAAGTTTCACCAAATCTGCTCAATTTTTGTCTCAAAATGTTCCGCTCGTTCTAACTAAGAAAACGAGTACCCACACTTAATGTATCTGAACATAAACAACGAAGTTATTGGAGTTTAAAGTTGCCAAAGCATGGCTCATGTTCACCTTTGTTGCACAACGTCTTTTTTTCATAAACGAACCGTATACGTTGTCGCGCATTTCGATAAGCGCCTATGTGTTTTTCTTAGCGGCGGGGGAAAACAGGCCATGGTATAGTGCCAGTCAATAGTCAAAAATATTGACTGGGCAATAGTTCAGTGACTCATTACATAGCAAAACACTCCGTATATAGGCGGCTGGGTAATAAATTTCTTTATTTCCTTTTTTTTTCCTTCCAGGTATTTTTCATTTTTATTCAACTTTAATAGATTATTCTGTAAGCTATATGCTGCGTTTGATCTGGGTGTGCACTGCTTGCCTATGTATCATAAAAAGACGCTATACTAAAATGTGTTTAACTTGCAACTATGAAAGACTATCACAGCGATAAATGTCCCCCATCGACTTCCGTGTGTAACGATCTTTTGTTTGATTTTTCTTCCTTATTCATGACATGTTATAAATAACTAACTATAATCTTCCGTGTTTTCATTGTCAAGGTCGAGTGGCTGTTCTTTTGCTGTAACAAGTACACGGGTGGGTACTAAAGTACTGACCTGGGTGGGTTTATCTATGTGGTTTTATGTCCGGGAGCAATCGGCAGTGGTTCTGGTTTAAAACGTCCCAAAAGACGGGACCACGGCTTAAAGTGTCATCCGACAGACTGGTGGAGCCGGGGATCGAACGCGGAAGTCGTGATTAATACAAGGTTGATGCGATGAGCTTTGTACAAAAAGTAAGCTGTGAATTGGCAGACGGCAGAGAAGTGTATATGCCAGGGGAAGTAGTGAATGGACAATGGGTCGTGACAGTCAGTGAATCTTTTAACAGGTAGGGATCACACGGAATTCCGCGGCTAGCCTTCGTCGCGGATTTCCGTGACATTGAATTTTTTGGAAGGTAGCGGTTTTCCGTGACTTTAAAAAACGCTAAATATATCTCATTGGGGAGCAGTTATTGTTTGTACTTTATAAGGGTCACGGAATTTCATGACATCCTTTGTAAATATCTACCATTTTAAGTTTGTGCACGCATGATATTTGTTGTATCGTCGTCAACCTTAGCTCACCTTGCGGTTTGCTTTAGCTCTTACATCTGTGAGAAATGAGCCCTTTTCTTTGTTTCATTTTAATGTGTTATTATGCCCCCCTGGATGGGTCTGGTGATATATTGTTTTTCCCTTTGCATCTGTCTGTCTGTCTGTCCGTGTCAAAACCCTGTCTGCTCTATAACTTGATTACCGTTAAAGATATTTCAACGACGTTTCATACATTTGTAAAGCACATTCAGACGACGTGTCATGCACAAGAATCATAACTCTTGCACGTTTATTTATCAAATTATTCCCCTTGTAACATAAACAAGGGCATTTTGTTCACTCTGTAAGTTGAACACTGTTAAAACTATTTGGTTGAAACTTCATACACTTCTAGAGCACAATGAGACAATGCATCATGTACAAGAACGATAACTGCTTTGGGTGTTTAGGAGTTATTTCCCTTTGATCATTTGCAATGCTATTTCGTGTCCCCTCTATAACTTGGTAACCGTTGGTTGGAGATATTTCAACGAAACGTCATATATTTGTAAAGCACATTCAAACAATGTGTCATGCACAAAACCATAACTCTTGCATGTTTATTCTTTAAATTATTCCCCTTGTAACATAACTAATTGCAATTTTTGTCCGCTCTATAAGTTGAACACTGTTAAAGCTATTTGATTGAAACTTCATACATTTCTAGAGTACAATAAGACAATGTGTCATGCAAAAGAACCGTAACTCTGTTTTAGATATTTTTGGAGTTATTTCCCTTTGATCTTTTGTAATGCTGTTTCGTGTCCGCTCTATAACTTGATAACCGTTAGAGGTGTTTCAAGGAAACTTCATACATTTGCAATGTGCATTCAGATGATGTGTAATTCACAAGAACCATAACTCTTACCTGTATATTCTCAAATTATTCCTCTTGTAACACATGTTTGTGATTTTTTGAGTCCTAAAAGGGGGAGACATTTTTTTCGTAGAAAAACAATCTTAGTTTCTCTTTGGTGATATATTGCATTAGTAAGGAAGCCTAAATGCGAGCTAAACAGTTTTGCGTTTTAACAACAAAAAAATCTAGGGTGAAGAATTGGCTTCTATTTGGTGCATTTAAGTCCCCCATAGCTTAGGCTGAAATCCGTTCTAAAACAAAAACAGTAAGTGAGTATCATTAGGAAATACAACAATCACAAACTGCAGTTAAACTCGTGGCATCATGAGAAAGAGCCACACAACAAACACGAGACACCAGGAAGACGAACAAAGCAAAGCAACCAGCTTTCTCTTCCCCATCGAGATGATTGCAAAACTGGAATGTACACAAAGTAACGCACAACAAAACATAGACCAATTACAGAATCTCACAATGGCAGTAACAATCAACAATGGATCAACTACAACAGAACCACCGCCTTAGAACGGACATCAGCCAAAGCCACTGGGGGAGGGGGTGGGGGCTTAAATGCATTTTACTGGCACAAAATCGTCGCCCTAGATTCTGCTGTTGTTGAAGCACAAAAATGTTTAACTCGCATGGAGGATACTTAACTAATACAGTGCATCATCGAAGAGACAAGCACTCAAATTAACGCACTATGACGAAAAAGAGAATAGGGCTCACGACTCTCAGATATTCAGATCTAAAGAAAACCTCAAGTTGAGCCACGGTGGGCCCAGCTACAGCCAAGCATCAGGCACCAACCCACCGATTAAATTTTACGTCAGAGACGTCATTGAGTCTGAGGCCTGACCCACCGTCGTGCAATTGAAGAGGAAGCCACGGCTAAAACCCGTGATTGGGTTTGCAACCAGGCATGCAGACTGTCGCATGATATCCAAGTTATATCCATCTTTTTTTATAACGTTTGATAATCTTTTTGAATTGATCACGAAAATTAGGGTTTCTAACAATTATTTTGAATTTATAAACTAAATCCCCATAGAATATAGGTACTGATATGCCCTGTTGCAGAAGAGCTTTTAACCCAATGTTGTATTTATCCATTAACTCTGAGTGTCTGTGGTAGAGTTTAGAAAATGCTTTTCGAATTGTATGATATCTTGTTTTAATAACTTAGTGGTCATAAATAGGGTTCTGTTGTTGAAATCATCAATATTAGAACACACTCTCGCAAAACGAATAAGTTGCAAAATATATACACCATAGGAAGGTGAGCGAGGAACATCTCCATCAAGAAATGGGAAATTTACTATTTCAAAATCAGAATCATTAGACTTCAAGCTAAATCCTATCTTGAAGAAAATATCAATCCGCATCTTTTACGAGACGTTTGCACTCTGTGCGCCTGGGCGTTAGTCTCTGACAGCCTGTTATATATGTTACTGTAACAAACTAAGGAAATAAGCAAAATGAAAGTTTGAGCTACAGAAAGAATGCATTAAGCTATCTATTTATTCTAATTTCTTATGTAGTTTGCAAGCTGGATGCCTAAGCTACATAAAAGCAGCATTTTAAACAAAATAACAGCTTCAAATGGTGTTATATGCGTTACATAGATTAAATTTTCCTTTGAAAATTGAAATCGGGACTAACATCATTTAATTTTATAATCGATTTGTGCATTTCTTCAAGTGTTTTAATCTTAGTTAGCTAAAATACTCATTCGACTAATAGAAAGAAACAAATGTTTTCTTTTCTATCTCAAATAAATTGTTTTATATGAGCTATTAAACAACTTTACCCCAAACTTTAAGTATCCGATTTTGATATCTATTATTGAAGAAAATTATATGAAAATATTTGACACTGGTGGATATCTTACATTTTTTGGACTGTCATGCTTATGCAATAAAGAATCTTAGATTTGCAAGTTTGACATTAGGATCAGAGTACTTATCAAAGCATGTAACGTATGTTACATGGCATAATGAATGATCAAGGAAATTGTCTTGGAAGTAAGAGATGATATTTCAGAAAAAATACTATTTTTCACGTGTTTTCCTCTTAATCTATAGCCTCTGGTGCCTTAGTCTTAGTAATTATTGTCATTGCTGATTACTAGCCCATGGACTTGTGTTACAGATGTTACATGTATTTATAATCTTTTTATCACATATTTCCTTATGTCTATAATACTAAAATATATAGACATAAAAATAGAAAATAATAGTTCACATTTAAATGACACTATTTAACAAATATTCCTATTAAATATAAATATTCAAAAACAATCTTTATTCAAGTCAACCTCACAATGTCTATCATTGTGTCTGCTTATATGGCAAAATAATCACCCATTTCGTCACAACCAGTAGAATCATGGCATTGTATTAGGACTGCAAACTGAGTACAATCCTTATCCACTTCACCCCTTTGGGAATTGTGCAGATATACTTACCTTAAAGAACAATTCACGCTAAATCAAATAAGAGATGTTTGCACTCTATTAACCAGGGGGTTAACCTGGAACAGTATGTTAGGTATGTTACCATATCAATTTTAGAATAAATGAATTGAAAGTCTGAGAAACAGAAAGAAGACATAAAACTATCTATTTGTTTGAATTATGCATGTAGTTTGCATGCTGAATACCTTTGATACACATGAAGGTTTTTTTTAAACAAATATACAGCTTCCAATGGTGTTATATGTGTTACATTAATTAAGATTATCGTTTAAAATTGGTAATTGTGACAAACATCACTTATAAGCATTTTGTGTAATACTCATCTTTTGCCATCAAAAGAATTAATTTTCTTTGTAGGTGTGGCCTGTCAAATAAATTGACTCAGCTATAACTTGAATCCTTAGCATTCTTCAAAAGCAGAAACAGCATGTCAGTGTCATGGGATCAAATACCTGATTAAATATGGGTTTAATGCCATTTCACATATATGCATACAATGGAGTAGGACTCTGGTATATGTCTCTGACTGTGAAGTGGCAATAGCAATCTTACTGCAACTGCCCTTGCATCCGTGCTAGTCAAATGATAACCTTGCTCTTATTTTGCAAAAGCTATGTCTCTACCGTGTACCTCTAAGAATACTTTAAGATTTCTGACATTGGTCAAACAGAAATTTGATTGGCTGCTTTCTCTTTGCATCATTTGCCATGGAAACTTTCCAGTCCTTTGGTGCTTAAGTCATCAGGTCTTAGATCAAAAGTATTTTGCTGCGCCTAAAGAACTTAATACGTTTTCTTTAGTTACAATGTTGACTCTTGATGGTTTTGGCAGACAGTCAGAAACAATTTCTGTTACACCTTGAAAATCATCTGGTATATTAGAAAGAACATGAAGTTGGACTTTGCTATCAATTATGCTTGCTACTGGTTGTTGTTTGTTGTCAGTACATTGAAGCAAGCCTTAAAAGAATGTGAAAACTTTGATTTCTCAGTTTTTGCAGCCATATCATCAGCTGTTGCATTCAAAGAAGGAAAGTGGACTATGTGTAGAATGAAAAACCAGTAGTTCTATATTTTGCCTTATGGAAGATCTATACAGAGTAAACAAGTTGATAAGGTTACCCCATATATGATCCATTGAAAACACTGAAATTGAAAACACTTGCCTCTGACTGTATTATCAAAAAGGATGTCACGACAATGCCCTTGCTCATTTATTACGACGAGTTATATATGGTACATCCTTTAATAAGCGCTCTAATCTTAGAAACTTAGTGAATCCTTGAGGTGAAAGGGTCTAATTTACGCCCTGTTCATCCTGCATTTCATTGCTTTACCTGCTGTGATACATCTAGCTCGTTTATCTGAAGGGAAAGAGTTACCTCCTTTTCAGCACCTTAGAAGTACTAAGGCTTTAAATAAGTTTTTGAATGCTTGGGGAAAGATAATAAGTGCAGAGACATTATTAGATGAAAATATGTTTGTTGCATGTATGGAAAGGCTACATTTATAAGAGTTAACCAGTTAAGATATGATTCTTTTTTCTCAGAAATATCAAGGTACATCATTCCAGGTACTCATTGCTTTCAATAGCATAGTTTTCCTCCTTGTAAAGCTTTAGTCTTTCTCCTACTTGCAGAGTGTCACTTGAAACACATATTCAAAAAGAGCCAACTATTAGGAATTCATATCAGTTTCCAAATGTTCCAAGCCATGAATTGCAACATTGGAAAGTTGATAATGAATCATCAATTTTGAGTGGACTGGTGGTAAAATTGCAATACAGTAAATGATTGAATTATTGTGTGATGATTCTACTAGTTGCAAGGAGGCGGGTGATAATATTTATTACCACAGACCCAGACAACGACAAACGTTTAACATGAGTGTTAAATCGATGAGAATTAGTTTGGACCATTTCATTTATTGTATTCGCTTGTATAAGTGTAAAACTATCTTTTCTATTTGTGGCTCTATATTTAGCATTATATACACAGTATTAAGAAATGTGTCCAAAACGTCATTGATAGCATCTGTAACAATAGTCCATGGGCTTGATAATCTGAAAGGATTATAATTTCTAGTGTTTTGGCACCAAAGACTTATAAGTACACATTATATGTCCTGATCTTAGAAACTTGATGACAGCTTGCAGATATATGAGCAAGACAGACTAAGAAAATGTAAAATATCCACACACTGGTTTAAGCCCTCGAGTAAAATATTTTTACTGACCGTTCCAAGGTGGTACTTCTTTTGTGGATCATTCATGTTATTTCTGTCATGTGTTTGTTATGCTTTCGTGCGCGTCTGTTTATTGATGCCTTGTGGTTACCTACAAGGAAAGGGCTGACCTCTTGGCTCTCGTTTGTGATGTCTTATTGTGAGATTGTTACTTTCTTATTGGTATGCTGGGCCAGGTGTGGTACTTGATTGTATCGATTCCAGATCTTTGCCTTCTTTCATGTGTTTTACTTAAACGGTAATAACACAATTTGCTTCTCGGTAAAACCGGGAGTAGGGCTGTGTATAAGACAATATATTTAAAATAGAAAAGCAAACTTGGTTTTCCCTATTCATCAATTGAGTATATGTTTGTAAAATCTAATAAAACAGTTTTAAACCAAGATATAGTAGTTGTTTAACTGAATGACGATAGCCACAATTATGTCTTTTAAATTATAATTAGGTTCATGTAACGCACATAACACCACAGTTAGTCGTATTAATGCTAAGCAGCTTCCATATGTAGTAAAGACATCCAGTATGCAGACTATAAAAAAGTCAATTTATTAGATAATTTGAATGTCTTCTTTCTGTAGCTCAAACATTCAAATGGATACGTCCATTAAGAGGCTATTTTGCCCCCCCCCCCTATGAAGTCAAAAAATAGAAGTTGCTTTTCACAAGTTTCTTCTAATTAGTTTATTAGAACAATAGCCAAAGTGTAAAAGTCTGGTATTGATTCGACAAGTACGGTTGCTATGGTAACAAGAATGGTCCACAAAAATATTTTTGGAGCAAATATAAGACATGTAACAGAGGAATTAATATAGAGCACAAGCAAATACCAAATTGATATTTTATCAGATGGTGAGGATTATTACAGCACACAATGTATTAAAAGGTTTGTTTGGTATTCGCTTGTGCTGATACCTAATTCTCAAAAAAAATCGGTCTCCAAAAGCCTTAAATTTGGCACAAAATGGCAATTTCTCTATTTTTAGCCTAAATCGTCCGCCTTTTTTGTTACCATAGCAACGGTAAAAGTAAAATAAAAGCCTGGATATTACACTTTGGTTATTCTTCTAACAAACCAATATCATGAAATTAATGAAACACAACTTTCAGTTTTTGGCTCCAGAGGAGGCCAAATTTGCCCTGTAACGCACGTAGCTCTTTCTTATTCTCGAATTGATATAGTAACGATTGTAACAAGCTGTTGGAGGTTAACGGCCCAACTTACAGAGTGAAAACAGTTTTTATTCAATGCACCTTGAATGGTTATATAAGATGTTATATGTCTGCACAGCTCCAAAGAGGATTGGGATGGAGCAGGCCCTTACTTAGCTTTAAAGTCAAAATACTGTTTGATGATTTTACTTATTACGATGATAATGATGACACTGAAGCAGACACAATGGTGGATGTTGTGTATGAAGTAGGCTCAAATGATGATTGATTTTGAATATTTATAAACTGCCCTGTTCAAATGTGAAACAGTTTTCTCTGTTTGTGTCCCTATATGTTTTAGCATTTTACATATTAAGAAATATATGAAAGTAAGTTTATTTATAACATGTGTAACAAATATCTATAGGTTTGATAACATGTACTGAATATAATTTCTTAGGTTCAGGCACCAATGATAATAGATTTATAGGGAAACAGGTAAAATATATTCATTCTTTCAGAAATAGTATCTCTTAAGTAAAGACACTTGCTCACTCGTTATGCCATGTATCATATGTAACGCTCTCTGATCTTTAAAACTTGGTGACAGCTTGCAGATCTATAAGTCTTTATCATACGAGCCAGCCTAAAGTCCCTAAACATGCAAGTATTTTCACAATTTTAGCCCAAACTTTCAAATTACATTTTCTTTATTTGATATAGTAACGCATGTAACAGGCTGTTTCAGACTAACGCCCAAACTAAAAGAGAACAAACATTCTTTATTCAATGCAGCTTGAGTTGTACTTCTAGCAGGAATGTGTCTGCAAAATTTCCTCAAGGAGATTAAAACATTTTAGGCATATCTTACTTAAAGACAATGAGCTTGCCCATTTATTACATCAGGTAACATATGTTACAGCCTCTGATATTAGATATTTTGCAATAAACCTGCAGATTTATGAGTCTTTTCAAAAAGCAAATAAATTCCAAACAATGAAAGATAATCATCGACTGCAAATATTTTAACTATTTTTACTCTAGTTTTAATACCAAATTTTCACCTTAAAACTGGGTAGGGTTGTTTGATTGCTAATTCCAAAAAAAAATGTTTAAGATAGGGAAAAATACTTTAATTTTTCTGTTAGCTAATTGCATAAGCTAGCCTGACATTGTTAAAACATTTTGCAAAACACACAGAGAGATTGTGAATGTAAATGGTGTTAGCCACACTTGCAAATTTTAATGGGTTATCTGATTTATGTAACGCAAATGACACCTTAGGAAGGCGCAATTTTGTTCAAATGCCTGTCATACGTAGTTAAGATATCCAGTATGCAGACTATATGAATGACTTTTAAAAATAAATATTTAATGTCTTTAATTTGTAGCCCAAACTTACAATTTACCTTTTCTTAATTTGATAAAGTAACGTATGTTACAGGCTCTTACAGAGTAACGCCCCAATGCATAGAGTGCAAACAGTTCTTAAAAGACTCGGCTTTTAATTCTCTACAAGACAGGTTATGTCTGCAAAACTCCCAAGAGGGGGAAGCAAACCCATTCTCAGCCATCCGTCTACTGTGCCATTCGTTATGGACAAGTCCAAGATGGTTATGTTGTTGTTGATCAATTGTTTATGTACTCCCCACTGTTTGTGTGTGTGTTTGGTCCTCTGTGTTTGTCTTTGTTTTGGTATGCATTACTGTGTGTCCTTTCCCGTGTTCCAATCATCTTGAAGAGAAAGATTTTGTTTTTATTGTCCCATCCTTGTCTTGCCATTTTATATGTTCTGCGGCTCTTCCTCACGGTGCCATGGGTTGGTCTGCAGTGTGTGATAGTGGTTTTTCCTGGTCATAATCGATTTCTTTTACACTTCACCAATAACAAACACATCAAGATAAATTTCATATAATGTATTAGGAAAGAAATTTGACATTATCACAAAGAAGGCCAAATTCAACCAAGCTATATTCATCATTATTTTGAACAATTTTTTGGACCCATATCCCAAATACAATATACAAAGTCCAATCCGGTTCTGAAGAATATCTTTATAGGGTTTTTACGCTATGTTAGCACGACGGCCAACTAGGTCATGTGATTTTAAGGTTCTCAATAAAATGTTGATCTCTTATATCATAGGCCTTCAACTTTTTATAGCCAAAATCCAGGGTATACAGCAGTTCAGTGATATGGAAGTCGGTTGCGTTGAGGGAATTAAAAATGGTCTAATTTGTCGAGTATATAAAAGGCATTCGATCATGCATGTCTGTTTAACAGACATCATACATTGAGCTTAAACTTATTCTGATATTCGCAGTAGCATAAGTTTTCATGCTTGACTATGCCCATTTTCCCTTAGACTGCTTAATAAACTGGGTTGTTTAACTTCAGCTATGCCATCTAATGTAATC
Source organism: Loripinus fragilis (assembly GCA_964019695.1). Lineage (NCBI taxonomy): Eukaryota > Metazoa > Mollusca > Bivalvia > Lucinida > Lucinidae > Loripinus > Loripinus fragilis. The sequence continues at coordinate 47,468,568 of OZ026531.1, forward strand.
AGTGTTGACAACGCAGTGGAAATTGTCTTCTTAGTGCAGTCAATCATATAGAAAAAAATACATGTGTACAGCTTTTAAACCCATACTTTTGTTGTTTTTTTTTGTTTGATTTGATTCTTTACATCCCATCAACAATATTTCAGTTATGAAGGGACGGGTCTTCCTGGGTTGAACCAGTACTAAGCTAGGATTAATGTTCTTGCTTAAGGACACAAGGCAGTGACGCTGGTCAGGCTCGAACCCTCGGTCTCGAGTCAAGCACTCTACTGACTGAGCCACTGCGCTCCCTTTAAACCCATACTGTAAAATACATTTCCAGTTCAAGATTCCATCAACCAAGGGGAAAATTTCAAAAACAGAGCCGTCCCCAGGGGGTTCTTTGATATTTTCATACACACGTAGGCTCGGGTCATTTTTTGCGTCCGAAGTTTTGAATTTCATTATTTTTGTGATTTTCAGAAAAATGATTTTTGGGTATGAAGATTTGTTGGATATTTTGAGGAGTCATCACAAAATTGGACTATATTTAGGGGTCATTTCTATGCATATCAGGGTCTTTACTTAATATCAATGTACAGCATGGGGGATATGTATTTTATTTTTCAAATATTATTTAGGGTGCCTGAAATTCGTGATATTTTTGGGATGAACGGTAGATGCTGGGGCCGGGCCTAAGTATGAAGAAAACATGAGAGTACCCCCCCCCCCTCGGAAACCAAGCTTTTGTTGTGTTTGTTCCGTGTCTGTGCCAGTACATTGCCGTTTTGTACAAGGCGAGCGACTTAATCACTACAACACGGAAGTTTTTCTTATGGCTGCTCCGTAGCTGTACCGGTATAGTACTTAGCTGAAAGTGTTTATTGTTGTGTGTAACTTTAGTATGACCAGAAGCGCAGGGCCACAGCTTAAAGTCTCATCCGATACTGTAACACTCCGACGTGGAGAAGAGGATCAAACTCGGGACCCCTTGGTATAAGTCGAATACACCACGCCGATTGTTTGTTGTTGTTGTTTAATGGTTGTGGTCGTGTTCCTTGGCTATAACCAGTTCTAGCCGAGTGGGTTTATGTTTTGTGTGGTTTTATGTCCAGGAGCATCCGAAGGCTCACCGGCAGTTTATTGCGAAAGCCTATACTTGTAACACACATTCGCACTATGTTTAGAACTTATTCGAGAAAAGTATTAATTTAGCCGTGACACGTGATTTCCAACAATGTGGCATTTTGACAAGGGTAGACTCAGACAAGCCTGTGCAGCCTTTTTTTAAGCTTAGAAACTCAAAATGATGTTCAGCCAGCAGCTTAACACTCATAGAATATTCAAGCGACAAGCAAAGGCTCTGATCAGACTGTGCGTATGCGCAGGCTGATCTGAGGCTTTGCTGGTTGCACATACCACATTGTTGGAAATCTCATGCACTGGCTCAATTCTTATATCTACGGGTTCAGGGTGGGGAGAAAGACGCCTAGATATCGGTCTGAACCTGCATCATCAGGCTTTGCTCTTGCTGTGTGTACATTGTATGTAAATGCGAGAAGCGAAGGCTCAGACGAAATGCTTTTTAATAATACATGTATGCTCCTTCGCTGCTCGCATATGCAATTGGTACGATTGTTTAAGTATCGGTCTGATCACCATTGTAAGTTGATAAGTCTCTATGCATGTGCATAATTTGAAACGCAGACCCGAATAAGAAGTCCGAGTTGTCTATGTAACCTATGCTCGAGTGTTCAATTATTGTAAGTTGTAAGATCATGTACCTGTACACATCCTGAACTCAACAACCGCTCCCTGCCAAAAATCAAAGTCACGGATATCCATAGCCTTTACAAAAATGTTCAAGGTGACGGGAAGCCGCTACAATCGAAAACTTCAAGGTCACGGATATCCGTGACTCTCGTTTCAAAACTAAGAAAATCGCAAGTTTTTGATACCGAGTAACTCCATATAAATGCCGAGTAACCTGAACAACTCGAAGTTAAGTTGAAACTCAAGGCAGTATTTTATGCAATCGTTATTGTCCTGTTAGAAAAAATTGAATTTTAACAGCAATATATTGTCATCTTTACCAGCGTCTCCAGCTCCTTCTGACCACATGTTTTCCTTCTCTTCGCTTCAAAATCACCCGGCTGTAAACTTTATCTTACGTCATCAGAAGATTGGTTACTGGCACACATTCCAGGAAACTTTTGGTTTTCAAGCACTTAAGATAAGTTGGGAAAACGGAAAAGTAGGTACTCGTTGCAAAGTCGCGGACTTCCGCGACAAAGGCTAGCCGCGGAATTCCGTGTGATCCCTACCTGTTTAATGTGACTGGCATCAGGATATCATTCGTTGGGATGACGTATGTTAAATGGAGTCCAACAGGTCACGTGATGTGATTACAAACCAATGGACAGATGTTTTGGAGGAGGTCAAGTGTGAGTATTTAAACATGCCTTACGCATTTCTTATTAGGGGTTACCGTAAATTAGTTTGCTTAACCCGGAAAGCGCCAGCAAAAAGCTTCTTAAATGCCGTCTGATTAGGCCATCTGCTGCATATTTTTGCTAACATTATTTGACTATTGTAAGTATGTGGACAAACAGTGTGGATCCAGATCAGACTGCTCCTGATATTAGCCCACACTGTTTGCCAGGAAGCTACCAAAACATTTCAGCAGATGACAAGAGCAGACGACTTTTGTTGTGATTGGCGCGCTATGGGTTAAAAATAAATCGATACAAATGTACTGTCCTGCCAGCCAAGAGTGACAGTGACTTCATGTTTTGTTTACAAAGTTATCAGGGACTCCTCAGGATAGGATTAATAGACAAGTGATCTATCGATTCGCGTTAGCTAAATTGAAGTGTACGCGTTTGTGTTTTACTAAGCAATTCTAAACAAAGTATTACGTCACTTTCACTCTTGGTTGGCACGACAGTAAGGGACAATTCAATATGAAATACATGTTCAGCGAAGGACCAAAAGTAATTCCATAAAAATAATTTCCCATACACTTGATAAATTAATGCATTTTCATGTTACGTGACATCAAGATAAATTACTATTCTTTTGCACTTGCTATACATACAGCTATATAATGGGTGCTTAAACTATGCAACATAGATGAAGTTTCAAAAGATCCGGCGTTGTTCTCATATAGACATTAAAAATTTAGTTTTGCAAACACCAGTTTCATTAGGCCAGATTTTTTCATCTTTGATTTACAAACCCTCCTATTGTAATTATCTGGAATCTATTTTTTTTAATTTTATCCGCGGACTCTAAATATTATTTTTTTTGTTGAAAAAGATAATATATTTTTGAGGTTGTGTCTGTATATTTTTGAGAGTGAAAAAGTTAAAAGTGATTGTCCTATCCAGATTTAAAGAAAATGATGAAATATTTAAAGATTTTATACAGACTGTTGGTTTACCTTACTAGTTTGAGTGTTTGTTCTAGAGATATAAAAAGCGCTCTGAAAATGATCAGTCAACTGGTCATTTTCAGAGCTTTTTTTGTTTCCCCGACCCTAAATCTGAAAAAAATCCCGTAAATCAACTAATAACAAATTCTGGGTATGACAAGAATGGCAGGAAAATGTCACAACCACAGACTGCAGACTATCCCTCGACATCGAAAGGGAGCCACAGCTGGGTATGACAAGAATGGCAGGAAAATGTCACAACCACAGACTGCAGACTATCCCTCGACATCGAAAGGGAGGGACATAGAACACAGCCAGCCGCAACAAAATGGAAATAAAAGCAACCAGCTCTCTCTTCCTCAGAAAAATAATTGTTATACTAGAAACTTGAAGGCACCGAGAACCACTCCATAGACCCAGGCCCCGAGGTTATAAAACTGTTTGTATTCTCAACTCAGTTGAGCACGAAATATATCCTGCTCATAATGTTAAAATACACCGAGAACCACATCATAATTCCAGTCCCCAGGCCATAAAACTGTTTTCATACTCAGCTCAGGTGAGATGCGCTTTATAAGTAATTTTGTCAGGGGTCACGGCACACCTTCAATTTAACTGAAAAATCATCATCAATTCAGCTGAGCATGAAATTTATCCTGCTCATATATGTTAAAATGCCAACAATTGTTGGCATTTTAACATTTATTAGCATGATAAATACAACATCTGACAGACTTAAAGCAAGAAACTTCTTTAGTTGTCGGTCTTTTATTGTTTACCAGCAGTTGAAATTTCGTACTCAGTTGTATTGAGCATAAACAAAGTTTTATAACCGCGGAGCCAGGAACCAATTGATACCGAACCCCCACATACGATACAGCAACGTCGAGCAATGATTAAACAAAAATAGAATCACCCCCCCCCCCCCCTAGTATAGAAAGGACAGCAGCCTTTACTGGTCGAATATTCACCGTAGATCCGGCTGTTGTTAAAACACACAGATATTGTTTATATCGCATGGAGGTTTCCTAAACCATGCTTCTTTTGTGGACCATTTGTGTTTTTCCTGTCTTATTATTGTTAAGCTTTCGTGCGCGTCTGTTAATTTATGCCTTGTGGTCACCTGGTGGGAAAGGGCTGACCTCTTGGTTCTCGTTTGTGATGTCTAATTGTAAATTTATCACTTTCCCATTGGTATCCTGGGTCAGATGTATTGCTTGATTGTATCGATTCCTGAACTCTGTTCTCTTTCTTACTTTTCCTAAATCATGCAATGCATCATCAGAGAGAAAGATTAAATAAAATCAAAATAATATGATGATACAAAGAAAAGAGTATTTGACTCACAGCTAGCCAGAGCTTAAAGGGAAAATTCACACATTTTTTTAAATGCATTTATTAAAGAGCTTACAGTATGGTAGTAATAATCATTCAATCAATGTGTGTGAAATCCCTTCAATTATCCTGTAATTAATTACTTTCAGTGGGCACTGGGGATCTGGCCATTTGCAGGTCAATGAGCTCATAATAAGTGGACTGGAATCACTATGACCTGCTTACACACTACCAGACCAAAGTCTTAAATCCTTGATAATGACAAAAATTAACAATGTTTCAAAGTAATATCTTAAGCGGTGTGTGCATTGATGACAATATTTTGATACATGGGCCAAGGTTCGATAATTATTTCTAAAATTCAACCCTTAAAGCACTAATTATTACTATAGCAGACGAAATATTTTGTAACAACTTTCTTCATTTTGGGTACAATAACACATAGCAAAATCGACTGAAACTTATTGAAAAACAAAATACTTTTCTTTTATAGTCGTAACATTCTAATTTGCATTAATCTGACTGATAATTGTTTTTAAACAGAATATTATCCAATATTGAAATGAAGCGATGTATGGGACCACGAGCAAGATGATTCCGTGAGTCATTTAGCTGACCTGAAATAGAGGTTAATGTCCGTCTTTTAGTGTCCATTACAGTACGGTACTATGGCAGCCCCCAGATGTTTAGATTAAGGCAGTGAACATTGTCATAATTAACTTAGCAGATGAGGGGAGGATCTATGAAAAATAAATAAGCACATTATTAAATAATTATTTTTGATTTAAGTAAAATGTTCAAAACCATGAACATACACTTTAAGAAAACCTCAAATTAAGCCATGGTGGGCCCAGCTTATAAATAGCATCAGGTGAAGTTTAAAGCCATAAAGCGCCCCCTATAATTTGCAGCAGACGACAATTTAAAATTTGGTTGATCTTTAAAAAATAACAAATAAGGCATGATATTTCATGAGAATCGTCTGCTGGAAGACGATTCTCATGAAATATCATACCTCATTTTTTTTTTCGTAAATTAGGAAAAATGTCGCAAGATTTGTCGTCTGCTGCAGTCGTGGTTGGCGCTTTAAGAGTTAAGCTAGAATCGTCATTGAGTCAGATCGTGCAGAGCCTAAATACTGCCTCATTTTAAACCTCTGTGGTTTCCTTGCTTTGTCGCGAATATGGTTCATTTTCAAAATAAATGCCTTGTCCAGTTTCAATTATGTACTCGTTAAAATTACCTTTTTGATTGCCACAGATACCAAAGATGGCCAGAACTACGTTATACCTGCCGGTATGCACCACTACAAGTTCAACTTTAAGTTACCAGAACATGCAATACCGTCATCATATGAAGGAGTGTGTGGGGCGGTGCGTTACTGGCTGAAACTTGCTATTCACAGGTCGTCATTGCTACATGCAGAAAAAGCCCGGTATAAACCAATCACAGTGCTAGATTTCATTGACGTCAACGCAGCTGCGTTCAGAGTAAGCCTTAATTCGCAAGTTACGAAAAGAAACGTTAAAATATCGTCTGCTGAAGTCATCTGCTTCATGTAAATGCTTACGTTAAATACTAATTTCGCCATACAGACAAACAGTGTTGACCCAGCTTAGACTGTTCTTAGTTTCTTGAAACTAATCTGGGTCCACAATGTTTGCTACAGAGAAGTTCTAAAAGGACCAACAGACGACACACAGCCGACGGCGTTCATAAATATTGTGCTGTTTCTTAAATATACATTTGAGAAACGCTTTTTGATTCCCCTAAAAAGGTTGTTGAAGAATCACTAATATTGATAACAGAAATTTTTATATGTCTTCAGAGAATCCTGTCTCCTGATTGGTCCAATTCTTTATCTTCTAAACTGGCCAACAGGTTGATATGAGCTTACAAACCATCTGAAACTAGTTCCCATAGGTAAATATTTCATGTCACTTTTCTTATGTCTTACTCTATGGAGATAAAATTGCATGAGCATGAAATTAGCATGGGCTGCATGTAAATGAAATGATTTGCTGTTTAATCTGCCTACATGAAAATCAAAGAATTTAATGAATTTCAACATTAGTTATTTTTGTTTGTTTTGTTTTTCTTTGTTTGAATAAACAAAGTGTTAAAGTGCATTATAATTTACATTCAGAGAATTCATATACATTTAAGAATGCAAAATACTACATTCGAATATTAAAAAAAAACAGCTGCTAAATCTTGTGAGAAAAGCCTTAGTAATACAGTCCTTCAACAATACAAATCTGGCTACAAACTCAAACTGTTAGTTTGTTTGTTTGTTTGATTTGACTCTTTACGTCCCATCAACAGTCTTTCAGTTAAACAGGGATGGGTCTTCCTGGGTTGTACCAGTACTAAGCTAGGATAAATGTACAGTGACGCCGGTGAGGCAAAAACCCATGGCCCCTCGGTCTCGAGTCAAGCACTCTACCACTGAGCCACTGGGCTCCCCTCAAACTGTTAGTAGTAACGTTCCATTCACAGTTGAGGAGTAAAATAACAAAATTGTTATTGACTTCATTTTTGGTAGACATAAGGAGTTATCTACCCTTTAAGTGATTCTTACCTCGGCTTATGACCTCGGTAAAAATTCACTTTCGGATAAATTTATCCTCATGTCTACCTCATGGAAGTTAATAGTTGTCCTAGTACACTTTGTATTTAGCATGGCCCATCGTCTTTCCAAAAAACACAAAATGTAAGCTACGTATGATGAGCAAGGCTAGAACAGGTTATATCTAAGCTATTTTTCCAATATCTTGGGTAATAGCTTCATTTATTTTATACTTAGCAGTGAAACCAATGCATATAAAAACAAATAAAAGTGATATCAATCACTAGTGAAATGATATGATATCAATCACTAGTGATTGATATCAGCCTATATTTTCACTGTAGCTTTTTTTGGATTGCCACTGACTTTTCCATTCACTTAATACAGCTCACTTCGAAAGTTCAAACGCCTATAACGTTCTTATTTATGAACAGAAACATCAAGTGTGGGTAGGCATTTTCTTAGTTAGAACATGAGGAATAATTTGGTACCAAAATAATTCAGATTTGCTGAAAATTTTCGATTTTGCATTTTCCCCGCTTCAGTAAGTGGGGCAATGCATGTAACCTATGTTACATAACGTCATCAAACATAGATGGCGTCACTTATGACGTCACTTGTCTCGCACTTTGACGCGGAATAAATTTATTTTATCTGTAAGTCCTGATGACTATGGATTGATCCAGATATTCTGTCACAAATACTCCTTTGCCGTGTTTTTTTTTTATTATTGTGATTCGGCTGGAAGCATGGTTAATTGATTAACTGAAAATCTTCTGAAAAGTAAAAAAGTGAAATAAAAAGAAAATTTGCTTTTTTCCGTAAATACCAAATATATGTCATCTCGTGACTGAAAACATCGAAATTTTCACTCGTGCTGCGCACTCGTGAAATTTCTGATGTTTTCAACGCACTCGATGAAATATATTTGGTATTCACCTCAAAAAAGTAAATATCCTCTATTTATCATATGTCATCGCGTCTGGGAGTGAAATAACGCCATGCAATAGATTCAATAAACCACTAGTGGTTTATAGATTTACCGGAAACCTTATGACGTCCATAACAACGTTGCTGCATGATGACGCAATAAAACTTCTTTACGCCAGAAATGAGATTTTAAAGTTATCTTAATGTCATATGATAAATAGAATATTACATTCGTGCTCCTGTATTATTGAATTTATTAAACTCGTTGCGAAAAAGAGACAAAATGCTCGGCAAGCCTCGCATTTTATCTCTTTTTCCCAACTCGTTTAATAAATTCAATAAAACATGAGCACTCATATAAGATCCTCTATTTTTTGTAGGAAGGATTTAAAATGTAATTCCCACTAAAACAAGAAACGCAGTGATAATAAAATGACTAAATTAATGGTCCCTATGTAGTATATTTGATGCAGCACCAGGGTTTCACTGTTGTATTTTTTTATACTATGGTATTCAGTTGCATGTACTGTTGAGTCCTTATCTTTGTTTTATCTCCTTTTTATATCTTGAATAATATGTACTAGAAGATCATTCCTGGATAAGTTAGGAATCTTTATGCAAACCAAACATCTATGTGTCTTGATCCACATTAGAATTCAGGGTGAGGTTGGTACTGTGAAACTAATTTAAGCCCTTAAGTAATTTTCGTACTGATCGTTTCAAGGCGATGTTTCTCTTGTGGATCATTTTTGTTGTTTGAGTTTGTATTTGCCATTTTGTGATATCTGTTTCTTGCAGCGTTGTTGTCACCTGTTGGGAAAGGGCTGACCGCTTGGCTTTCTTGTATGTGACGTGTTCTTTTGTTTTTGTCACTTTTCAATTTGGTGTCCTGGGTCAGGTGTGGTACTTGATCGTATCGATTCCAGATCTTTGCCTTCTACCTTGCTTTAAACAGATTGTGTAGCTATGTTCGTTTTGATTCTTTACGTCCAAGTCAACAATTTGTTGCTTAAATACATATGACAGTGACGCCGGCGAGGCTCCAACCAGCATCCTCTCATTCTCGAGTCAAGAAATCTACCACTGAGCCACTGCGTTCCCTAGATTGTGTAGCACCATTTTGTTTTTAACATTGTGGATTAATGCTTCGATTTTATTTTCTTTAGAATAGTACTGAGCGGAAAGCAGAAGTTAAGGGAACAAGCTTTGGGGGATCAGGGTTCAGTATTCTTACATGCAGAGACAAACCGTATAGCTTACTGTCCCGGGGAGGAGATTGTGTAGTCGTCTGCATCAATACTCTCAGTGCTTTGATTTATTTCAGAATGGTGTTGAGCGAAAAGCAGAAGTTAACGTTCCAAGAGTATTGGCTTTGGGATATCAGGGTTCAGTGTTTCTACATGCAGAGACAGACCGTATAGCTTACTGTCCCGGGGAGGAGATTGTGTAGTCGTCTGCGTTCAGTACTCTCAGTGTTTTGATTTATTTCAGAATGGTGTTGAGCGAAAAGCAGAAGTTAAAGTACCAAGAGTATTGGCTTTGGGAGATCAGGGTTCAGTATTTCTACATGCAGAAACAGACCGTGCAGCTTACTGTCCTAGGGAGGAGATTTTGATTTCAGGTACACCCATATGAGCCTAGCGCCTAGCAAAACAGTGCAGACCCAGATCAGATCAGGGTTTCCACTGTTTGCTTACACAATATTATATTAGAATTGGAATTAAAATGGAAAATACCACTCAGTAGCCCTTAGAACAGAAATGGACTGGTCCAATTTATAAGAGTGAGAAATGCCATTCCGCTTAAATGGGTAAAACTATCTCTGATGTCAAAGTATGATAACCAAATCGTCTCCCTTTATTGGCCAGAAGCCATAATACAAATTTAGATCACCTTAAGGTTTTAGATTTTATATCTTTTTAGTATATTTACGTCTGAAACTACATTATTATACATTGTTTTAGTAGTGCTATGCATGTTTGTATATATACTGCTCAACAAAAGTTTAGCGCGGATTTTAATATAATGCCCCACTTTGAATGAACATGAAACATTTTATTTGATATAATCAACATGTATGGGAATATTGAAATTTATGATTTTTGTATCCGCCGGACAAAAAGTAATCTGGTGAGGCGTTAGTGGATTGACGTTCAATTTGATGTCATGTGCATGTAAAGGATACGCGTCTACATCGGAAATTAAAACTTTTGATTCTAATTTAAAGCAAAAGGTTCTAAATGATGAAAAACGTTATAAACGTTTAAGTTTGATACCCATTTATGCCACGTTTTACCGTTCCATTATGACGTTAAAATGGCATTTTTCCACTTCTTGATTTTTCAGCGAACTTAATCAAGCGGTCAAGTAATCTTTTTGATGCTAGATTGGCACAAGCACCAATAACATTTCTGTTAGTTGATCTAAAACGTCTCCTTTAGATAGCATTACCGCCTACATTTAGCTTCAATTTCAGATAAACAAACTTTTTTATTAATGGAATACCCAGGGACAAAATTTGATAAACTTGCCTTACCCTGAGTTGTCTCTTTTTTGGCATCCTCCTAAACACGAAAACGCCTTCAATTAAGCATGTCCACACAACGAAAGCAGTACTGTTTTTGACTTGAAAACGTCATAATAACAACGATGTTAGTTGATTTCAAGGCTCAACTTTTGCTTCAAATGCTCAATGGAGGCGACCATTATTTTTTCAGAATGGCTGATTAGACCCAGCTGGAAAACAAAAGACTTTATAAACCGTGCTGTATCAATTTTGTATTGCAATTAATGAAGTTGAAACACGTTTTCGACCCCTCTCTTGGTTAACGCACTGAACGACGCAGTAGAAATCCAATTAAAGTACACCAATTGCTTTCCTCAACTTTATCACATATCAAACAATCATTTCAGCAGATATTTTATAACTTTAAAGCATTTGTTAAAATAAAAAAAAAATATTTATCTGTGCTAAACTTTTGTTGAGCAATATATGTACTTATATTACATGTACTGTTCGTTTGTTACCATGTTGGTTACATCTTATATGCTCAGAGGACCATATGTCGTATGTCACCCTGTTGAAACATTGTATAAAAATAAATAGAACAATATTTCCCCAACATGATTGAATGGCAGCGTATACCTTTTTTATATCTCTTAACCCTTTGTATTCTGCTGGAGTATACCTAACATAATGATCCAATAAGTATGGGACTGCCCATTGTGTATTTTAAGGTCTTCTAAAGTTTTATTTATTTATGTCCCTGATTGCTGTTTTAATCCAAGCAAACAGTGCAGACCCTGATAAAATGCAGCATAATGCTGCATTTTATCAGGGTCTTCACTGTTTGCCAAAGTACCCTTTTATGGGTTTCCAGTATACAAAGTGTTAATTTATTATGATGTAATTATAATCCGGTGCGTTTCATTTTAATCATTTGGTTTTCTATGAACACTTATTATAATGGATTGACTCAAAGTTCAAAGTATAAATGCATCACTGCAAGATAATACTTGCATTTGTAATATGAGTGGAGAGAATCCTGTCTCCTGATTGGCCCAATTTGTCTTCATAAATCTCTATGCTTACCTGAAAACTGGTCAAAACTGGTCTATGCTTACCTGAAAACTGGTCAAAACTGGTCTACACGTTGATATAGGATGAAAACTAGCTGAAACTATAATTTCCAGAAGTTGATATTTTCAAATTTTTTTCTAATATCACCCTCTAAAAAGCTAAACAACTAGCAATATGAGTATGAAACTAGCATGGGCTGCTGTTTCACCTCCCAACAGATAAAGTAAATTAAAGACTTATGCATTTTAACAACAGTTTCGTTTTGTTTGTTCACTTTTCTTTGCTTGATAAACAAAATGTGAAAAAAGTGTGATATGATAAACTTTTACATTCTGCATTCAGAGAATTTATATACATTTCAAAATGCAAAATACAATATTAACATATTTTAACAATAATTGCTAAAACTTGTGAGGATGTCCTTGGGTTGAACATGACTTCAACAACAAAACAGAAAATAGAAAAGATTCATTCATAGTTGAAAATTCATATAACAAAACAGTCATCGACTTCCATTACGGTAGACATGAGGATTTATATATCTACCCTTAAAAGTGATATTCACCTCGGCCTTGCAGCCTTGGTGACTATCGCGTTTTTGGGTAGATATATAAATCCTCATGTCTAACTCAAGTCAATAATTGTTTAATATCAATTAATTAAACTAAAATGAAATATCTGGTGAGTTTCATTTTAATAAGTTGTTCTACTATCAAAAATAGTAGTGATTATGATCAGGAAATACCACAATCACAACCGCATACAAACCCATGGCACCGCGAGGAAGAGCCACACAACCATCACGAGACACCAGGAAGTCAAACTAAGCAAAGCTACCAGCTCTCTATTCCCCATCAAGATGATTGCAAAACTAGAATGGACATAAAGTAACGAACAACAAAACATAGAACAATAACAGACTCCCACAATGGGAGCAACAATAAAAATAGTCAACAACAACAGAACCACTGCCTTAGAACGGAAAGCAGCCTAAGCCACCCGCGGGCTTAAATCCATTTTACTGGTACCAAATTCTCGTCCTAGATTCTGCTGTTGTTGAAGTACAAGAAATGTTCAGCTCGTATGGAAGCCTTCTAACAAATGCAATATACCATCATGGAGAAACACTCTTATCAAATTAACACACTATGATGAGACAAAGAAAAGGGCTCACGACTCACAAATAGAGCTAAAGAAATCCTCAAGTTGAGCAACGGTAGGTCCAACTACAGATAAGCATCAGGCACCAAATCCATTGATTAAAGAATTACGTCAGAGCCGTCACAGAGTCTGAGGCCTGACCAACCGTCGTGCGATTGGGTTTAAACCAGGCATGCAAACTGTCGCATGACATCCAAGTTATATCCAACCTTTATATAACGTTTTATAATAGTTTTGAATTGATCACTAAAACTAGGTTTTCCAACAATTCGTTTGAATTAATACACTAAATCACCATAAAATATAGGTTCTGATATGCCTTGTTGCAGAAGAGTGTTTAACCCAACGGTGTATTTTAACAATATATCTTGAGTGTCTATTACACTTATTGTAATTGATGGACTATTTCGTTTCTAAGTATAAAGGCATCACCGCAAGATAATACTAACATATTTAACCCCTTCCTTTTATTTTTAGTGAATGAAAGAAACAAAAGCGAGAAAGATTATGGAATTGTGGAGGCAAGTTTGATACAGAAAGCATTGTTTTCTTCGCCTTCTACGACACGAATCGCCAGGAAACAATTGGTGCTGAGAACAGTACATGGACCACCATTGTTGAAGGTATTGTAAATGCAGGTTTAGATAAACAAAATATTTCAGCGTAAAAATGTAAATATTTTCTAACCCATCAGTTTGAACATATGTTTTTGAGTGCTCAAAAGAACCGTCTCATTGATACGGTTCTTTTGAGTACCCACAACATATGTTTTGGTTGAAAAATAAGAAAATTAAATTTCGTTACACACTCTTAACTAAAGTCCTGTCTGCATGTATATAGAGAATACTAGGTGAGTGTCTTTTGATATCAAGTTTACCAGGCAAGGCTTTGAGAATGCTTGTTGACATCGCGAGGCTTGCCGAGCGATTCAACACGGGTACTCAAAGCCAAGCCTGGTAAACTTGATATCAAAGGAGGCGAACCTGGTATTCTATTTATCAGTTTACCCATTGTTGAACACTCTTCAAACTAGCGACTATGACATATTTTTTTTATTTTTGTGTAGATTCAGCGTCATTAGCGACGTCATTCATTGTTGAAGGTCTTGTAAACGTGGGGGAAAACTGTATTCAAACTTTTGATTTGGGGAGGTATATCGTCGTATATACAGTTGGAAATTTAGTTTTACGGGGACGCGTAAGCGGAGCCGTAAAACGTGATTTCCGAACGAATATCCGACGATATACCTCCCCAAATGAAAAGTTTGAATATGATTATCCCCATTCTAATGCACTATTAACATTTTTCCTTCAAAAAGTCAGTGAAGATGTACTTTGTTGCGCCTATACGTCAAGCGGCTGCCAGCTGCATAAAACCGCTTGTCAGCTGCATATATTCACTTGTCAACCAACGAAAAGCGACGTTTCATAATGACGTCGGGTTTCCGACTGTATATCGCAGGATATACTGTCGCAAATTTGTGACGTTATCCAATCAGGCGTCGCGTTGCATTTGCAAGTGCATTAGAATGCATTTATTGTGGTATACGATGTGAAAGTAAGGAATAAGACAAAGATTGGGAATCGATTCAATCAATTACCAACACTGACCTATAACGCCATATGGGAACATGACAAGAATACAAGAAAACACCGCATACAGGAGACCCAAGAGGTCAGCACTTTCCCAGCAGGTGACAACAAGGCTGCAAGGAACAGACGCAAATAACGAAAGAATCCACATAAAGCACCGCCTTGGAATGGTCAGTATCTTTTTACTGGTGGACTTGAACATGTTTGACGGTACCAAACTCACCCTTTTTTCTGACTGGGATCAAGACAAATAGATGTTTGGTTCACATTAAAGATCCCTAACTTAACGATGTACCATCTCCTAGTACATGCAAATCGAGATATAAAAAGGGGATAAAACAAAGCTAAGGACTCGACAGTATATACAACTGAATACCGGAGTAAAAGAAATCCAGCTGCTAATTCATTAAAACCTTTGTGGGCCCAACCACAGACACAACATCAGGCCCTCTCATCTATAGATAAGTATTTAAGTCTCAACCGTCATAGAGTCTGGGGTCTGACCCACCGGCGTGAAATTAAAGGGGAAAACAAAGTTGCCACCCATAATTGGGTTGACGACCGAGCATGCAGTCTGTTCCAATATTTAAAATGTTATAACCAATCTTTTTTAATTAGAAATTATTTTATAAACTACGCTGAAAATGCATCAGTGCCAACATTTTTTTAAACATACAAGCAAAGTCACCATAAAACTCTGGCTCCGAAAGGGACTTGCCTACATGGAATTTAGATACCAAATCATAGTATCGACAATAAAATGTAGAAAAAGGTTTTGTTAAGTTTTTGGTACCGATAACCATCAAGGCTCTAGGCCTAGTGGTTGCAGACATGATTTTTTCATACTTTCCCTATATATGCCTCTGCAATACACCCCTGCATGGGGCCATTTTCAGGGACTTCTTGTCTAAAACGTTAGTCTTGTATTTGCTAGTGACATTCTCTTCTTAAATATTTCCAGCAGCTAACATCCATTCATGACAAATCTTGTCTGCTATTTTGAAACATAACTTTATGTTTGTCACAAACGTTACTTTATAAAATACCTATAAAAGGAAAATTTATAATGCACTTTTTTAACATTTTTATTTTTCTCTAAAATGCAAATAGAAAAGTTGATAAATCATATACGTCTTTGAAATATATTGGGTAAATGGCACATCCGAGGCAAAGACCTGTTTGTGTTCAATCTAGAGCAAAACAATGCCACTCCCAAACTCTGACTTATAATCAGGTGCAATTCAGGGTGTGCTTGACATGTAAACTTCATTTTATCTCACAACCACACAACTAGCAGGTGAGCAAAGAGGTAGTTCATAAACTCGAATTTGGAGATATAATGCTGTCATGCAAATATAAACAATTTGCAGTAGAGTGACAGGAATTTTAATACTGATTGGTAGTTTGGGATGTTGAAAAGAGGTAAAGACAATGGACATGATACTTGGAAAATGTAAATTTCCAGATAGTTTTCTTCCTTATTTTCAGTAACATATGCTGAAGGTACACATTGGATTTGCATCCATGAGACAATTTCAATGTGAACCTACAACATATGTATACTCAACAAAAAAAGTTAGGGAAAATGCGTTTGAGGGGCTATAAAAATATCTAAAGCATTTAAAAACTTTTAAATTTCACAATAGTATAATGTGACTATTTTTCTTTATAATGGCGTTTTATCTGGGTCTGTAGCGCCCACAGCAGCTTAGTAAATCGATGTCAAAGTTGACTGGTCTTCACTCCATTTTTCGCAAAAATTCAATTTACGGAGCAAACATAGGTTGTATGCATTAACGTTTGCAAGGTCCCCCAGGAGATGGAGATGTTTAAAAGCCTAGGACGACAGCCCTGGTGGTTATACAGGGACACTTGATCAGTCAATTGTACATGGATGAAATGTTGAGGTCTGTTGCCCTGCCTTTTTTGTGCGAAAACCAGTGACAGTACCACGCCTAGGATAACAGTGCCAGAGCACACCTCACTAGAATCAGCAAAAACAATGTTGTGCGTATTGACTGGTCAGACATGTGTACAATCTTAACATGTCTGTGACATCTTTGGACAGAGGGTCCAACGCATAATAATGGCATCAAAAACCTCCTAGCCCCTCGATGCAGTGTTGCAGGAGATATTGGTGCTGATTCCTCTGCACCAGATCAAAAGAATTATTCAGAGTATGCGAAAACGGTGCTAGTCCTAATTTGCCACTGGCTCGGGACACACTCATTTCTGAAGGCATTCTCATCCTCGAAATGTTATGTTTAAGGCTATCAAGTTAATTTCATATGACATTCAAAGGAATTGCATTTTAAGATTTGAAAACATACATGATATTCATGTGTTCATGAGGGAATACTCTGTAGACACTTTTGCGAAAAATGACTTTGACCCCTGGGTTACTTGACACTGTGTCACAGCAAAGGCATTGGTGCTAACAACTTAAAGTAAACATGTTTTTCAACCGATGACATGTATCTAAACACATAAATAAAAATTGAATTATTGTTTGCTTTGGTGTTCTTATGTTGCATGGTTTTCTGGGATTTCCTTAACTTTTATGTTCAGTATAATTTCAATAAATGAGTTTTTCACCAGTTAGTCCGGTAGAAAACCAGAATGACCTGGAACTTGATTTTAAAGTTTTTTTCTTTGTTGATTCTTGTTGTTGAGGCATTGTACTTGATGAATCCAACTGATGCCACTCTGGCAGCATTGAGCGTTTTGAAATATTCAAGATGGCGTCCAAGATGGCCGCCAGTTAGGCTCCTTAGTCCTATATGACCAACATACTCAATCAAAAGCATTTTATTTTTGACTTTTCATGGATGTTTCAGAGGCTAAATGTAACAACCAATTAAAATGGAACATTATTTTGATTCAGTAGGTTGAAATATTAAAGATGGCGTCCAAAATGTCTGTCAGTTAGGCTTCTATGACCGATAAGACCGACGTACTCCATAAAACACTTTAATTTTGACTTTTTATGGATGTTTAGAGACTAAATGATACAAACGATCAAATAAGAACATGGTATTGATTCAGAAGGTTGACATTTAAAGATGGCGTCCAAGATGGCCGTCAGTTAGGTTCCTAAGACCTATCTGACTAAAAAACTTGATATAAAGCCTTTCAATTTTGACTTTTTATGGATGTTAAGAGGCCTAATAATACAGACGATTTAAATGAAGCATTCACAGATTTGATTCACAAGGTTGAAATATTAAATATGGTGTCCAAGATGGCCGCCATTTTAAGCAAAATTCAGCCTGAAATCAAATTCGCACTTAGTAACTATTTTCTGATAGTTTTGGGTTGTATTTGGAAAATTTGACTGACATGTTATTGTTGTTTTTCAGCGTTGTAAAATATTAAAGATGACTTCCAAGATGTCAGCAATAACAGGGTGGGGAATCACATGGTTTTTACATTGATACAATGCACGGAAAAGATAAGACTCTAATATTTTGTAATGATATTTTTTTTGTCTTTGTTCTG
Source organism: Loripinus fragilis (assembly GCA_964019695.1). Taxonomy (NCBI): domain Eukaryota; kingdom Metazoa; phylum Mollusca; class Bivalvia; order Lucinida; family Lucinidae; genus Loripinus; species Loripinus fragilis. Next base: position 47,486,642 of record OZ026531.1, read on the forward strand.
AGAATCGTATCCATCAATACATGCACCATGCATTTTCCAGACCACTTTTGGCCAGATCTGAAAATACCATAATATCATATTATTCTCATAAAAATTCCTAATTTGGGAAAACATATCTTCAAAAAATGAAGTGATAATGACAGGGTATACTGAACAGACGATATCACTGAAAACTTTGTGACAGAGTGTTTGATCAAAGTACAAACCTTTTTTGAATGAATATGCGGAAAAAATCAGCTGGATGGATGGATAAAATTTACAAACAAAAAATACTTATGGAGTGTATCTACACAAAACACCCCTGAGTAAGGTATCTGCATGCTGCAGGAGTTCGTTACCATCTTGACTGCCGGTTTGTACGGGCCTGCTTGCCTGGTGCAATTGTAACAACCATTACTTCTACTCTGGTCTGTTGCAAGTACAACAGACAACAAAGATGGTTGGATATTGCTATAACAAATGTGAATGCTGGTCCGGTGCAAGTGTATCAGACATGCATGCTTGTAGGCACAAATTTACAGATATGAATGTTGGTTAGATGCAACTGTTGAAGGCATGGGAAATGGCCGAATGCAATTGTTAAAAACATGGCTGATGGCCGGACGCAAATGTAATATACATGGATCCTGATAAGATGAAACTGTAACAGACATATATGCTGATAGTATGCAACTAATAAAGACATGGTTGCTAGTCACGTGCAACTGTAAAATACATGCATGATAGTCTGGTGCAATTGTGCTTACCAGTCAGTTAGTTGGGTATGAGCATAGGGACATAACTGCTGGTCTGAGGCAAGTGTAACATATATACCTGCTGGTTCAGCCACACAACTACAGATGTGCTTGTAAGTTAGTTGCAACAGATTCAAACATATCTGCTGGTAGATGCAACTCTAACAGAAATACATGCTGGCCAAGTTTAATTGTAACTGGCGTGCCAGGTGGTCAGGTGCAACTGCAACTAACATGCCTTTCGGTTCAAAGCAACGTTTCAAACATGGGTACTGCAACATGCCGGCTAGTCTCGTGAAACTGTTACAGACATAACTGCTTGGTTTCAGACATGTGTGCTGGTCCAGTGCCACATAATCAAACATACGTAATGGTCAATATGTCTGCTGGCCGGATGTAACTTGAAAAGACATGCCTGCTGATCCAGTGCAACAACACCCAGCATTCCTGTTAGTTGGGTTCAATTGTAACATACATTATTGCTCGTGCGATGTAACTAACATGCATAACTGCTGGCCCCAAGTCTCATTTAACAGCATGTGCGCTGGTTCAGTACCACATTATTAAACACATGTGATGTTAAGGATGTCGGATATGATGAGCTGGTGGCATTACATGGCCGCTGTTCAGTGAAACTTCAACAGATATACCTGTGGACTTGGTACATGCCTCCTGGTCCATTGGAAATCAAATAGTATAGCTACTTGACCGATGCCCCTCCATTAGACATTCCAACTAACAATGTGAAACTTTATCAGCCAAGACTGCTACAGTATCAATACAATATACATGTCGTGTAGAGAGTTGTTATGTCGCTGCAGCTGCAACATATATGCCTGCTGGCCTAGTGTTACTGTCACAAACACCGCTGCTGTTCAAACATGCCTACTGGTTGAGTGCTGTTGCAATATGGATGCTTGTTGGACTGTGGCCACACAATCAGCTTGCATTCTGACCTTTTATCACTCAATATTGCATTTCTGCTGGCATTGTGCTTCTCTATCTGCTATACCTGCTGGTAGGGTGTCTCACTATCAGCCATGTCTGCTGGTATGGTGTCTCACTATCTGCCGTGCCTGCTGGTGTGGTGCTTCATTATAGGTCATGCATTTTGGTTTTTTACATCACTATCAGCCATGCATGTTGGTGTGGTTCCTCACTAGGCCATGCCTTCTGGTGTGGTGCCTCACTGTATGCCAGGTCTTCTGGTGTGGCGCCTCACTATAGGCCATGCCTGTTGGCGTGGTACCTCACTATAAGCCATGCCTGCTGGTCCGTATTGCACTTCAATCGACATTTTGACTAGTTGAATGCAGACGGAAGAGAGATGGCTACAAGACTGGTGCTACTTTTACAGAGGTGCCATTACATCAGACATGTTTGCTGATCTGGTACTACTCTCAGATATGCCTGCTTGTACAGTGCAACTATCAGACATGCATGCTGGGTTCATTTATTCAGATACACGTGTTTGTAAAGTGCTTCTCCATCAGGTAAGAAATCTAGTATGTTACAAATCCACCAGACATGCCTACAGGTGGGGAGCGGCTCCCACTGGTTTGTAAAACTTATCAGCTACCATCCTGGACGCCATCTTGAATATATCAAATTCTGAGAAATGCATTAGCTGCATCACTGGGATGTTACAAGGATGATAACTGTATCTCAAGAATCAGTAAAATCAGCATTTTGTATGCGAATCCCTGGAGTTTGCCGGTCTCAGGGAAAATTTTCTTATATTTTTGTAATAAACTGCCATTTTGGCGGCCATTTTGTCTAAATTCATATTTTATTTTTATATTTTTGTCATAAGCTAAATGTCTTCAACTAGATTCCAACATCATATTTAAGGAAAAAATGGGTTTGAAACATTTAACCATATCACACAATTTTTTAACTTATAATTGGCCCCAATCTTGGACGCCATCTTTAATATATCGAAATGCTCAATGATGCCAGAGTGGCATCACTCAGATTTATCAAGGAGAATATATGCACTACCAGAATCAACAAAGAAAAAAAAGTTTAAAATCAAGTTCCAGGTCCTCCTAAAATTCGCCCGAATTCTGCCGGACTAAGTCATTTGCTTTAAAAAACAACACAAAAAAAACAAATTCTCAACCACTTTCCTTTATTCAAAGAAATGAGCATGCAGAAATGAACAACTTTCATGTAGGTTGCGTGGTAGTATTGAATGCAAAGACAATTTCGATGATAACTGTCTGTCATGTATTTTGTCTAATTACTGCAGAAAACGACTGAGATATGGAGAAATCATCCAATCAAAATTGATCCTATTCCACCTTCAACTAGAGATGGTACTTGTCTTTTAATCACATTGTCGTATTTTGTGAAGGTAAGACATGCGCCGATCCAGAGAGTTTGTTCAGAATGCTGACAATTTTTTTAGTTGATGAGTGGAGAGAGGATCCAAATACCACTAAAATCTGGCCATCATCAGCCCGCCAGTGAAACGCCATTGTAATGGCGTTTGGCTGGCGGGCCCATGATGGCCAAACATTGAATTTTGGCTTGATAGCTTTGTGATTTTCATTGGATTCGGAGCAGTTCTGATAAGAAACCCTATAGCTTTGTGATCTTTCAGGGGTAGGGGGTGGGGGGCGTGACCCCCTGTCCCCTCGCCCTCTGGATCTTGGCATGTAAGATGTCATGTAGAGATGAGTGTCTTCACTTAACCTTTTATTTGTTTTTTTTGTTGCTTTACGTCCCAGTCAACAGTTATGGTCATTACTGGACGGTCAGTTCACCTCACCACACTTTTTCCTGGGCAATAGACGGATGGCTGAGAATGGGTTTGCTCCCCCCCCTAGGGAATTTTGCAGACATATCCTATCTTGTAGAGAATTGAAAGCCGGGTCTTTTAAGAGATGTTTGCACTCTGTGCTCCGGGGCGTTAGTCTGTAAGAGCCTGTAACATACGTTACTTAATCAAACTAAGAAAAAGTAAATTGAAAGTTTGGGCTACAAATTAAAGACATTAAAATATTTATTTTTAAAAATCATTCATATAGTCTGCATACTGGATATCTTACCTACGTATGACAGCCATTTGAACAAAATTGCGGCTTCCTAAGGTGTCATATGCGTTACATAAATCAGATAACCCATTAAAATTTGCAAGTGTGGCTAACATCATTTACATTCACAATCTCTCTGTGTGTTTTACAAAATGTTTTTAACCATGTCTGACTAGCTTATGCAATTGGCTAACAGAAAAATTAAAGTTTGTTTCCCTAGCTTAAATATTTTTTCTGAAATAAGCAATTAAACAACCCTACCCCTACCCAGTTTTAAGGTGAAATGTTTGGTATTAAAACTAAAGTAAAAATAGTTAAAAAATATTTGCAGTTGATGAATGTGTTTCATTGTTTGGGATTTATTTGCTTATATGAAAAGACTCATAAATCTGCAAGTTTGTTGCAAACTTTTGAATATCAGAGGCTGTAACATATGTTACCTGATGTAATAGATGGGCAAGCTCATTGTCTTTACGTAAGATATGCCTAAAAATGTTTTAATCTCCTCGAGGGAATTTTGCAGACATATTCCTTCTTATAGTACAACTCAAGCCGCATCGAATAAGGGATGTTTGCACTCTTTATGTTGGGGCGTTAGGCTGAAACAGTGTGTTACATGCGTTACTATATCAAATGAAAGAAATGTAGTTTGAAAGTTTGAGCTAAAATTGTGAAAAAACTCGCAGCTGTTGGATATCTTATATTGTTAAGGGATTTCAAACTGGCTCCTATGATAAAGACTTATAGATCTGCTAGTTGTCATCAAATTTTAAAGATCAGAGAGCGTTACATATGTTAGTGTGATAAGTAAAATCATCAAACAGTATTTGACATCAAGCTGAGTAAGGGCCTGCTCCATCCTAATCCCCTTTGGAATTCTGCAGACAAATTACATCTTATGTAACCATTCAAGGTGCATTTAATAAGAAATGTTTGCACTCTGTAAGCCGGGGCGTTAGCCTGTAACAGCTTGTTAGATATGTTACTATATCAATTTGAGAATAAGAAATTTGAATGTTTGAGCTACCAAAAGAAGACATTAAAATTATCTAATAAATTGACTTTCTTATAGTCTTTACACTGGATGTCTTTACTACATATGGAAGCTGTTTAACATTAATACGGCTAACTGTGGTGTTATGTGCGTTACATGAACCTAATTATATTTTAAAAGCTATAATTGTGGCTATCGTCATGTAGTTAAACAACTACTATGACTTGGTTTCAAACTGTTTTATAAGCTTTTACAAACATATACTCAATTGATGAATAGGAAAAACCAAGTTTGCTTTTCTATCTTAAATATATTGTCTTTTAGGAGCTAATACACAGCCCTACTCCCTGTTTTACAGAGAAGCGAATTTCGTTATTACCGTTTAAGTAAAACACATGAAAGCGATTACAGCATGTGGATACTTTTCATTTTCTTAGTCTGTCTTGCTCATATATCTACAAGATGTCATTAAGTTAAAGATCAGGACACTTAATGTGTACTTATAAGTCTTTAGTGCCAAAACACTAGAAATTATATTCATTTCTGATTATCAAGCCCATGGACTGGTGTTACAGATGTTATCTATGATCTTTTGGACACATTTCCTAATACTGTGCATATAATGCTAAATATACAGCCACAAATAGAAAAGATAGTTTTACATTTTTACAAGAAAATACAATATTTGAAATGGTACAAACTATTTCTCATGGATTTAACACTCATGTTAAACGTTTGTCGTTGTCTGCTTCTGTGGTAACCATTATTGTCACACGCCTCCTTGCAACTAGTAGAATCATCACACAATATTTCAATCATTTACTGTTATTCAATTTTACCACCAGTCCACTCAAAATTGATGAGCCATGTGTTTCAAGTGATACTCTGCAAGTAGGAGAAAGACTAAAGCTTTACAAGGAGGAAAACTATGCCAATAAGAGAAATGAGTACCTGGACTGATGTACCTGGATATTTCTGTGATAAAGAATCATATCTTAGCTGGTTAACTTTTATAAATGTAGCCTTTCCATACATGCAACCCACATATTTTCATCTAATAATGTCTCTGCACTTATTATCTTTCCCCAAGCATTCAAAAACTTATTTGAAGTCTTAGTACTTCTGAAGTGCTGAAACCGAGGTAACTCTTTCCCTTCAGATAAACGAACTAGATGTATCACAGCAGGTAAAGCAATGAAATGCAGGATGGACAGAGCGCAAATTAGACCTTTTCAATTCAATGATTTACTAAGTTTCTAAGATAAGAGCGCTTATTGAAGGATGTAACATATAAAACTCGTCATAATAAATGAGCAAGGGCCTTGTCGTGACATCCTTTTTGATTACACAGTCAGAGGCAAGTGTTTTCAATTTCAGTGTTTTCAATGGATCATGAAATGAGGCACCTTATCAACTTCTTTACTCTGTATAGATCTTCCATAGAGCATAATATAGAACTACTGGTTATCCCATTCTACCTATAGTCCACTTTCCTTCTTTTGAATGCAACAGCTAATGATATGGCTGCAAAAACTGAGAAATCATAGCTTTTACATTATTTTAAGACATGCTTCAATGTACTGACATCAAAAAACAACCAACTGCAAACGTAATTGATGGCAATGTCCAACTTCATATTCTTTCTCTTATACCAGATAACTTTCAAGGTGTAACAGAAATTGTTTCAGGCGGTCTGCCAAAACCATCAAGAGTCAACATTGTAACTAAAGAAAACTTATAAAGTTCTTTGGGCGCAGCAAAATACTATTGATCTAAGATCTGAGGACTTAAGCACCAAAAGACTGGATAGGTTCCATGGCAAATGATGCAAAAAAGCAGCCAATCAAAAATCTGTTTGACCAATGTCAGAAATCTTAAAGTATTTTTAGAGGTACACGGTAGAGACATAGATTTTGCAAAACCAGAGCAAAGTTATCATTTGACTAGCACGGAAGCAGAGGCAGCTGCAGTTAGATTGCTCTTGCCACTTCACAGGAAGAGATGAATACCAGAGTCATACGCCATTGTATGCATATATGTGATATGGCATTAAACCCATATTTAATCAGGTGTTTGATCCCATGAGACTGACATGCTGTTTCTGCTTTTGAAGAATGCGAAGTATTCCTGTTTGGCTGAGTCAAGTTGTTTGACGCTGGCACTGGCCACACATACAAAGAAAATTAAGTCTTTTGATGGCTAAAGAGGAGGATCACACGAAATGCTTATAAGTGATGTTTGTCACAATTACCAATTTTAAAAAGTAATCTTAATTAATGTAACACATATAACACCATAGAAAGCTGTATATTTGTTAAAAAATCTTTTCTTATGTATCAAAGGTATTCAGCATGCAAACTACATGAAAAATTCAAATAAATATATAGTTTTATGTCTTCTTTCAGTTTCTCAGACTTTCAATTCATTTATTCTTAAATTGATATGGTAACATACGTATCATAACATTACAGGCTAACCCCTTAGTTAATAGAGTGCAAACATCTCTTATTTGATGCAGCTTCAATTGTTCTTTAAGGTAGGATATGTCTGCACAATTCCCAAAGGGGTGGAGAGGAACAGGGTTGTACTCAGTTTGCAGTCCTAATAGAATGCCATGATTCTACTGGTTGTGATGAAATGGGTGATCATTTTGCAATAGAAGCAGACACAATGATAGACATTGTGAGGGTGACTTGAATAAAGATTGTTTTTGAATAATTTTATTTAATAAGAATATTTATTAAATTGTGTCATTTAAATGAGAACTATTATTTTCTATCTATATGTCTATAGATTTTAATATTATAGGCATTAGGAAATGTGAGATTAAAAAGGTTATATATAACATAGGTAACACAATTCCATGGGCTTGTTATCAGCAATGACTGTAATTACTAAGACTAAGGCACCAGAGGCTAGAGATTAATAGGAAAACAAGTGAAAAACGGTATTTTTCTGAAATATCATCTCTTACTTCCAAGAAAATTTCCTAGCTCATTCATTATGCCATGTAACATACGTTACATACTTTAATAAGTGCTCTGATCCTGATGTCAAACTTGCAAATGTACAATTCTTTATTGCATTAGCAAGACAGTGCCAAAAATGTAAGATATCCACAAGCTTCAAATATTTTCATATATTTTTCTTCAATAATAGATACCAAAATTGGATACTTAAAATTGGGGGTAGGGTTGTTTAATAGCTCATATAAAACAATGTATTTGAGATAGAAAAGCAAACTTTGTTTTTTCTATTAGTCAAATGAGTATTTTAGTAAACTAATATTAAAAACACTTGTAAAAATGCACAAATCATCTGTAAAATGAATGATGTTAGTCACAATTTCAACTTTCAAAGGGAAATTTGATCTATGTAACGCATATAACACCATTGAAGGCTGTAATTTTGTTTAAAATGCTGCTTTTATGTAGCTTAGGCATCCAGCTTGCAAACTACATAAGAAATCTGAATAATTAGATGGTTTAATGTCTTCTTTCTGTAGCTTTAACTTTCATTTTGATTTTTTCCTTAGTTTGTTACAGTAACATATGTAACAGGCTGTCAGAGACTAACGCCCCGGAGCACAGAGTGCAAACATCTCTTAAAAGATGCGGCTTGAAATTTTCTTCAAGATAGGATATGTCTGCAAAATTCCCTAGGGGGGGGAGCAGGACCTTTTTTAGCTCGAAGTCTACAAGCTTGAACAAGCTATTAACCAGTACTTCGTGCACATACTTTCGCTACCCTTCTTGCACAACGGTTAACCTTTTATATTCTGATGGGTTTCCCCAATAAGGATGGGATTCAATCAAGATGAAATTGACCAGGGTCACAAGTAGAACTTTACCCATAAGTGTGATTTTTTATTTATCTTGGTAAACAGTGCAGGTCCTGATATTATGCCATATTTAGTGGCAATTAATCAAAGTCTTCAATGTTTGTCAAAAATGTTTCCAGTATACAAAGGGTTGAGGTATTGACACACCAAACGCATTGTGATGTGCGTCTTAACAGTTGAATCACTCTCAAGATAAAGATTTAACACATAAAGCGCAACCTATAATTTGCAGCAGACGACAATTTCAACTTTTGCCGCTTTTTCAAAAATTACAAAAAAGGCATGATAGTTCATGAGAATTGTGTTCTGACGTCATAGATCTATGCGTGCGCACGTTTACACCCCCGCACGGCTACAGTTGCAACTTTGGTTGGTTGGCAAGTAAACCTTGTATGCCCCCTTTCAATTCTGCATTGTAAACGAAAAGGATGTGCATGTACTGCACAGCCTACTTTAATTAACAATTACGAATATGTGGGACCGCAAATAGAGCACATCGACGATTAGTTTTGTAAAACAAATCATTTTGAGCTTCTGACAGATCTTGAGCCCATCTTGCTATATAGTTCTAGAGGATGGAACCAGACAAGCTACAATAGAAACGGTGCTCTAACCCACCATTAATCTCTATTAGGTTCCTGACGTCACTATAGTAGTGACTATAGATGTTCGAATCAAACTATAGTTACTATAGTAGGAACTATAGTTATTCCAAGTGGGCCGATTTCAACCAGTAACCAGACATGATAGGCGGCAATTAAAAACGCTCTTAACTATCGACGAGCGAGAAACAAAAATCGCTAAAAATAGTGTTTTCGTTTGCCATTTTTCACCATTTTGTCACCTATTTTTGATCTACGCCTGTTGATAGTATTAACGTTTTCGATTGCTGCCTTTCCATTGAGGTAACACATCTTTCAAATTGTTCTATTAAAAACGACATATATATCGAAAATATGCTTTGTTTGTCAATACATTGAACCTACATTTCAAATGCACATGTACACTCAGTCAGAGGTGGGCATGATTGATATTTGATTTTGATCAATGATGCGCAAACTCCTGTGATTCGCCACATGTTCGAGTTAAGCAGGAATATGTAGCATTGGACTGAATTGTCCAGAGCAGCTAGGCCAATCAGGGGTCTGTGATTTTTGCATGGATAGCTAAATTGAAAAGGGATTACAAGGGACTTAATGGACAAGTGCTGTTTGCCAGAGGCTCTGCCCAGGGGGTTACTCTATTTTTTCCTTAATACGTAGGCTTGGATCCAGCATCTACTGTACACCCAAAAAATATCATGAATAGCAGGCATATCCCAAAAAATACTTTAAATATTAACAACCCCCAAAAATATTCTTATTCTGTCGCTTGAAGTTGAAGAGCCCGAAATATAGTCCAATTTTGCAATGACCCCAAATAAATATCCGCAAAATTTTTATACCCCCCAAAAATTCATTATTCTAAAACTTAAAAACAATATTGAAATTCAAAAGTTTAAACCCCCAAAAAATGGTGCGGGCCTACACATATATGGAAATTTCAGAGTACCCCACCCCCTGGGAGGCTCGGCGCCAGAGTCACATGCACCACGTTTTACTGAAGCAGGTTGCCAAAGTGCAGAATTAATTGAATATTTCGTCAAATTCGTGGAATTTCCGTGGAATCAGACCAACTTAACGTGACGTCACAGAAACCTTGCCAACACAATAATAAGTGCGATCGGTTATCAATAAAGTTTATGTTTTTTTTTTCAAAAAAATATCGCTATAGCAATATTTTATTGAAATTTACATCTGCTGGTTAAACTTTTTGGAAAATCAGAAAAATGGATTTTAACAGGGCTGAACCCACATGCTACAGAATTAATTATCCTTACACCAGTTCCAACTGAGAAAATGGAGTTGTTGTTTTTTCGTACAAAGTACTACGCGTAATGCGCCTTATGTACACTCGAGGATTGACTCGATTCTCGAATCGTGCAGGACTTTCCCAATTGGGTTGGTGTGTAACGGACCAAGCTAGTTTAATAGGTTCCCATACGACACATTTTGTTATGTGCTTTTATAACTAAATTATTCGTTCATTCATGTATCTTTAAAAAAAAAACATCAATATAACGCTAGATATTGTCACAATGACGTCTGACTAGAACCCTGCAAATATGGTCGGTTTGATCACATGATCTATTGTTATTGCAGGTAACTATAAAGGCAACTTCTGTCTGGCCATTTGCAGAATTTGGGGATATTATCGTCAAATTACCTATTACAATAGGAACAACGCCACGTGGTCTGGAATCATCCGCAGTCGAAGCAACAGAATCCACCATTGGTACGTAAACTAAACACCAAAGATCGTACAATTTATGAAAGTGTCAACCCTTGTAAATACACTTATATTATTATTATTATTATTATTATTATTATTATTATTATTATTATTATAAGTAGTAGTAGTAGTAGTAGTAGTAGTAGTAGTAAGGAAGATAGAAAATTTCAGGAATCGATACAATCAAGTACCACACTTGACCACAAGAAAACATCATATACAAGAGAACTAATAGGTCAGCCCTTTCCTAACAAGTGACCACAAGGCTTCAAGAAACCATTATGGCAGTATGGCAAATACAAATGCAAATAACAAAAAAGATCCACAAAAGAAGCACTACCTTGGAACGGTCAGTAAGAAAATTACTGGAGGGTTTAAACTAGTTTTACGGTACAAACCTCAATCTTAATACTGATTATTATTATCATTCCATTATTTTTATTATTATTATTATTATTATTATCATTATTATTATTATTATTATTATAAGTAGTAGTAGTAGTGTTAGTAGTAGTAGTAGTAGTAGTTGTAGTAGTAGTAGTAGTAAGGAAGATAGAAAATTTCAGGAATCGATACAATCAAGTACCACACTTGACCACAAGCCAACATCATATACAAGAGAACTAATAGGTCTGCCCTTTCCTAACAAGTGACCACAAGGCTGCAAGAAACCATCATGGCAGTATGGCAAATACAATTGCAAATAACAAAAAAGATCCACAAAAGAAGCACTACCTTGGAACGGTCAGTAAGAAAATTACTGGAGGGTTAAACTAGTTTTATGGTACAAACCACACCCTTAATACTGATTATTATTATCATTCCATTATTATTATTATGATTCTTCTTCTTCTTATTATTATTATTATTATTATTATTATTATTATTATTATTATTATGGATTTGGTTAATTATGTTTCTCAGTGGGAATTATTTTGATACCAGTGTTTAGCCCATATCAGCCTAGTGTTCTTTTATGGGACATCTGCAAACAATGCCAAACAAGATCAGACTCCGCCGAAGACAGTGTCTGATCAGGTTCTGCAATATTTGCCTGAAGAATTATCTTTTAAAATTTGAATGAAATTGTAAAATACCAACCACCCAACAACGCTTAAATTCAAAATGCATTCGTCAAATTGATAAGGATGGGAAATTCCATTCAGCGTAAAAGGGTTAAAGCAGTTGCATTGTCAGCTTAACGTGTCTCATATATGAGCAGCGACATGTGATTTCCCACAATGTAGCATTTTGACAAGTGTAGACTCAGACGAGTATGTGCAGCTTCCGTTTAAGCTAAGAAACTCCCAATGATGTTCGGTCAGTAGCTTTACACTTGTAGAATATTAAAGCGACAAGCACAGGCGCTGATCAGACTGCGCATATGCGCAGGCTGATCTGCTATTTTGCTGGTCGCACATACCATATTATTGGAAATCTCATGTCACGGTCCAATTATAACTTTTAGCTTGTCTTAGATGTGTATTTTTAGATGTGGATCTGCCAGAGACATGTGACTTTATGTACACACCGTGCAAAAAGGGATTTGAATACTTCTCTGATGATGGGGATGACTTTCCAGCAATAAAGTACAAGCCATTCTGTGTTTGCATGCAGGACTTGAGTTCGAATGCTACTGCTACAAAGGACGGAAAAGCAGTTGCTTCAGATGCAGCGCCATCTATTGTGGTGCAACCATTACCATCAAATGATAATAAATGGCCGGCAAATACTAATCGTGCCCGCAAAGAGCCATCTGCCCCTCCAATTGAGAATTCCGAGCCCAGAAAACAGTCCTCTTTAGATTCTCAGCCATGTATAAAAGAGCCATCTGACTCCACACTGACATCTGACCCTCTACCATCCTATGATGAAGCAATGGCACAAGGTTCAGCATAAATAAACTTAAAGCTCACAAAGGCAAACAATGGGCAAGCCGTGGACACTCTTCTGCTTATTCCCTGATAGTTCCCACAGTTAGCCATGAATTTTGAGCGTGGCTGGTAACTTTATTGTTATTGATTTTTTATTTTGTCACATATTTTTGTCTTTCTCTGCCTTTTATTGGCGCATTTCATGCATTCATTTGAAACTATTAACTGGTGCGTTTCTTTTTTGCTGGCCAAGTTTCACGGTACCAATCTCACCCTTAATTCTGATTATCCATTTGTTTATGTTCCTCAGTGGCTATTGTTTTGATACCAGCGTTGGACAGTTTTTGTGTTGAAATGGTATATCGACAAAGATCAGAATATGTTAAAATTTGAATTCCAAATTTGAAGGAATACAAAACATACAGTAGAAATATTTAGGTATGTGATATAAAAATGAATACACACCCACTATCCTAATACAAACAAAGCCATTTATAGTATCAACAAACTTATCAATGATAGCGTTAACTCATAAAGAATTTTAGCGTTAGTTACATGATATGCCAATCACTGTAGAAATGTTTATAACAGGGTATCCTCAGATGTAGTAGTGATATCATACATGACGTCATAAATTGACAATGAAATTGCATAAAAAATGAAATCACCATGAATATAGAAGTCATTACCCAGGCATTAACTCAGCGTAATACCATGAAATTCCAAGGTTGGGCAGACTCCCATGTTAATTTACCATACCTTGCAAGAGCCATTTTGTGTGAAAAAGGCACAAAACTTGTTTCAAGATGGTGGGTGCTACTTCTTGAATATTTCAGGGCGACAGGGAGAAGTTTTGATAAGTCGCGAAAACCCATGATTTTGTAACAAAAGCCAAATATCACATGTATTTTTAAATTTTCATTTAAAGATTTATGCAGAGTTTCACAACATGTTCAATAAAATTACTTCACCACGGGTGGTAAACCTAGGAACTACCACGAAATTGTGTTAACGTAATTTTGTTCCCAAGCCACATCCGGGACACGTCGTGGTAATTTCCAGCCGAAAATTGGATAAAGAAACGTTGGTGTCACTTTCATTTTTGCTTTATTTTACAACTAAGAACGAACAATGGTGTAATCCGGCAATGTGGTTCCGTGTAAATATGTCTCAGCGTCCCCTCTAGCCAAAAATTTTGTTTGAAAAGTTATTTTCTTTCTTTAGGTTCGTGTTTCCCCACTGAGCATCGAACCAACTTTCCTCAAAGTTCGAAGGATTTTAGCCCATATCTGTCAAATTAAATGAAATTTGATATCATTTGACGATGAAAATGATAAAAAGACCCTCAATAAACGTTCCTACACAAAAAAGAAGATCTGAGCATTTACTCGAAAACGATTCATGCCCCCTTCATCCTTTGTGGTAGTTTCCAGCTCATCGTGGTAGTTAAAATGCTATTGTGGTAGTTTCCAAGACTTTGTAGGAATTTAGTAGCAGTTTGCATCAGCAGATGTTCACTATTCAGGGGCTACTTCATTTTTATAAAGACAGGATGTGTGGGCCGAACCTTGAATACCCCTCTTATTCATACGAAGACCTTTTCAAACAACCTTTTGTCATATAACATATGTCGACTGCCTGAATTTTAATTTTAGTGGGCTATTGAAATGATGAGAAGAATGAAAAGAAGGGATATTCACATATTTTGTTTTGAATAAACATGCTTTTTAATCATCAAATAACATGTCCGTTCATCGTTGCACTCACATGTATATAAAAAGTGTCCCAACTCGAGGATATTTCCCTTTTTCCTGAAGCGCAAGTACTAACGATGCTTTGGGCCAGTAGTCTTAGCCTGCCATTTTATCTTAAAGTTGACTGAACAGCGAGTGGCGCAATTTTTATATCATTTTTTTCGTCTGTTGCTTGGTCCATCACGGCTCAACTGATGACCTTTTGCTTTAGATTTCCAGAGGTGTTGTTTGGAAGTCCAGGGCATGATCTCCACTTGGCAAGCATCACATTGATCTCTTGAGTCCTCGGCTTAGCTTTTTCATGGTGTTGAAATGTGATTTATTTGTATACCGTGGTAATTAATTGACGAGTTCAAGGGTTATCATGCGAAACAAACAACCACTATAATGTTTAGTAACACTTCAGAAACGTATCCTACAAAATCTTGGAAACTACCACGATAGCATTTTAACTACCACGATGAGCTGGAAACTACCACACAGGACGAACGGGGCATGAATCGTTTACGAGTAAATGCTCAGATCTTTTTTCTGTGTAGGAATGTTTATTCAGGGTCTTTTTATCATTGCATCGTCAAATGATATCAAATTCCATTTAATTTGACAGATATGAGCTAAAATCCTTCGAACTTTGGGGAAAGTTGGTTCGATGCTCAGTGGGGAAACACGAACCTAAAGAAAAAAATCAACTTTTCAAACAAAATTTTGGGCTAGAGGGGACGCTGAGACATATTTACACGGAACCACATTGCCGGATTACACCATTGTTTGTTCTTAGTTGAAAAATAAAACAAAAATGAAAGTGACACTAACGTTTCTTTATCCAATTTTCGGCCTGGACACTACCACGATGTGTCCCGGATGTGGCTTGGGAACAAAATAACGTTAACACAATTTCGTGGTAGTTCCTAGGTTTACCTCCCGTGTTCACGGTAGTTCGTAAATTGTTTCAGCAAAAAAAAAATACAGTGTATATATAGTGTGTTGCAATCACACTGGTACAGTAAAACCTGTCTTAAGCAGCCACTCAAAAAGAAGACCAAAAATTGGTTTTCAAGACCAAGCACCGCTTAATGCAGGTCAAAAGTATTGCGGAATGCTCCAAGAGAGCATTCTGCAATACTTTCGACCTTCATTAAGTTACCATTTGTCTTAAAGACCTTTTGAGTGACCGCTTAAGACAGGTTTTACCGTAATTCAGTTTAAAGTCAATAACGCACTTCTAATAAAACAAAACCCACTCATTAGATTTTGGTTCTTTCAAATAAATTGCGATTGAAGGCAAAGACGAGTATGTTCTTCCAAACAGGCTCGTCAGAGCCTTCACTATGTATGAACGGAATACCGAAGTACAGTAAAGCCTTCTTAAGCGGCCGCACCAAAAAGACAAAAAAAAATGGTTTTCAAGACCGATTAACGCTTAATGCAGGTCAAAAGTATTGCAGAATGCTCTAAGAGAGATTCTGCTTAATTTTCGACCTGCATTAAGGTACCATCTGTCTTTAAGACCTTTGTTTTGTCTATTTTAAGTGGCCGCTTAAGAGAGGTTTAACTGTAGTTGTACACTGTAAGAAATCAGCTAAACGGCCACTGATTTTGATTTAAGTTTGTTGGCAGCTTAACTGCCACTACTTCTTGTTTAAATGTGTTGGTAGATAAACCACCACTTATTTCGGTTTAAATTTGCTGGTAGCTAAACTGCCACTGATTCATGTTTAAATTTGTGGGCAGCTAAACTGCCACTGATTCTTTTTTAAAGGGGTACGTGCATTAGGGGCTATTTTGACCCCTTCTAGAGCCAAAACTGAAAGTTGCCTTTCACCGATTTCATCGTTTTGGTTTATTAGAAGAATAGCCCAAGTGTAGAATTCTTGCATTTATTTTACTTTTACCAGTTGCTATGGTAAAAAAATGGCCGACAAAATAGGCTTAAAACAGAGAAATTGCAATTTTAGACCAAATTTCAGGCTTTTAGATACCAATTTTTTAAGAATTAGATATCAGCACAAGCAAATACCAAAACAACCTTTGCATATATTGTGTGCCGTGATAATTGTCATCATCTGTTAAGATATTTTTTGGTATTTGCTTGTGCTCTATATTAATTCCTAGATGTTATATGTCTCAAATTTGCTTTTAAATGGTCACTTTCCTATTTTTCCTATAAATTTGTTAGCAGCTAAACTGCCACTAGTTCTTGTTTAAATGTGTGGTAGCTAAACTGCCAGTGATTATGGTTTAAATTTGCTGGTAGCTAAACTGCCACTGATTCATGTTTAAATGCATTGGTAGGCAAATTGTTACTGATTCATGTTTGAATGCGTTGGTTGCAAAACCGCCACTGACTCAGTTTCAATTTGGTGGCACCTAAACCGCCTCTGATTTCGGTTTAAAGTTGGTGGCAGCTAAACCGCCACTGATTTTGTTTTCAATTTGGTGGCAGCTAAACCGCAAATGATTTCTGTTTCAATTTGGTGGCAGCTAAATCGCCATTGATTTGATTTAAATTTGGTGGCAATTAAACCGCCACTGATTTTGGTTTAAATTTGGTGGCAGCTCAACCGCCACTGATTTCGGTTTCAATCTGGTGGCAGCTAAACCGCCACTGATTTCGGTTTCAATTTGATGGCAGCTAAACCGCCACTCATTTTGGTTTCAATTTGGTAGCAGCTAAACCGCCACTGATTTTGGTTTAAAATTTGATGGCAGCTAAACCGCCACTGATTTTGGTTTCAATTAAGTGGCAGCTAAACCGCCACTGATTTTGGTTTAAAGATGGTGGCAGCTAAACCGCCACTGATTTCAATTTAAATTCGGCGGCAGCGAAACCGCCACTGATTTTGGTTTAAATTTGGTGGCAGCTAAACCGCCACAGATTTCGGTTTGAATTTGGTGGCAGCTAAACCGCCACTGATTTCGGTTTAAATTGTATGGTTGCTAAACTGCCATTAATTTAGTGTAACCTTTCAGCTGATTTAAAGAATATGATCTGATCAATTGTTTTGCTCCTGAGAGTAACTTCAACAATAACAGGTAGAAATGTTTGAAATTTTACACTAAAGAAATGTTGGTCTCAATGTTTAAGTAGTGAAGAAGAGGTAAGTTTAAACCGATAGAAGTGGCAGCCCAGATTATTCTTATTTTACAGTGTATGGTAAATCCTGTCTTAGACGGTCACACTGAAATAGACTAAACAAAGGGGAAGGCAACCCTGATGATTACTATGTTTTATATGAAAGATCTTAACAAACCATCAATTTTGATACCAGTTTCACCTAAATTTGCTGAAAAACGTAGAATGTGTGGGCTTTTAAATATTTGCAAATGGACTGTAATGGAAGCGACTTAGTGATGTCACACAGCCTAATTAAATATCTTATGTATAAAAGTAAGTAAGGGTGCAAAGATCAGGAATCGATACAATTAAGTACCACACCTGACTCAGGTAAAAAAAATAAAGCTGCACAGATGCTGTTGTAGTATTGATAACTAAAAATTAAGCAGTTGAAAAAATTCTGAAAACTACTTAAATATTCAAAATGGCGGCTAAGTGTTGGGCATATTGAATTTTCTTAAATGCACATGACTTCCCCATTGATCAATATACTTTGATAATATTTGTATCAAATGCATGGTTCATAGAGCTCTTTCTGATAAAACATACTTATCATTAGGGTTGCTGAATGTTATTTAACCACTTATTGCAGTTCAAAAGTATTGCAATACTTTTACCTGCATTAAGCAATTATCGGTCTTGTAAACCAATTATGGATCTTTTTTGAGTGTCTGCTTAAAATAGGTTAAAATACTGTATGGCAGAACCATATGGATGGCTAGCCCTAAATATATGTACATGAACCTTTGCTCCTATACGAAAGGTATCATTTCTTATGAGCTGGCCCATTTCCAGAGATAATTTGTGTCACTTTATGTTCCATCAAAGTCAAAGAATGCCTTGAATCTTAAAAATAACAATAAAACAACAATAATAATAAAAGCGCTGCTGGCATGTATCATAGAGTGCCACAAATATTTAAAAAGAGGTACTTACATCTGTGCCCACGCATGGATTTTCTTTAAACTTTGCATATTAATAGCTTATTATAAACAAACTATGAAAGTGTATTTATCGAATTAGATAGCTAAGAATAAGGCTTAGGAAGCAACCCTGACTTACTCCACCTTAGAGGTGGTACCTGTCTCTAAGTTACTATGTCCTAAATCTATAGTTTTGTTTATTTCTATAATTTGTCATCTAGATTGACTCCAAAATAACATAGGCATTATATTAATACCACGAAGCCATTTGGTTAAATTATGGTTTACGTTTTCTGAAGAAGTGATTATAAAATTTCAATATTTTTTCTCATAAAATGACAAAACATTCAACATTCAATATCAAAGATAGATGTGCTCTAGTCTTTGTCAAAATATCATATTATTACAAAAACATGTCATCTATATTCTGCTGATCTGAGCAAAATTTCATGGAAATTCCAAAATGGTAACTTTCCTTCCTCTTATGGGTATAGGTCAGTTTTAGCAAAAATAATTATTTTGATTAAATGAATCAATAACTCAACAGAAGAAGATTGTTTTTAAATCTAATTCCACTTGTCTTATAGAATGACATGTTTAGCCAGTTTTAAATGATTCAATGGTCAGAAATGCCCAAGGTCATGGCACTATTGGGCCAAGACATAATGTATCACTTCCTCAAGTCCTGCATGATATTGTTTCAGAAACATAATACCATAACAAATAATGTGTGAAAACAAGAAGACCAAGCACTTCCTTTACATTCCAACTGAAATAGAGTAACCACATTTTGGTGCCTTGATCAGGATAAAGTGTAACAGAGTCTTATCAAAGGTATCATAGAATAGTGTTCTATATAATTAAGTGAGGTCCAGAAACGATGCTCTACGCCTAGAATACACAGCCAGCTAAAGCATTAATGTTGCTATTTGATGGAAATTAGCATCAGTTTTATAGAACAGAATGAACAGAGAAGATTTAGGCATTGATTTAGCAATACCTTTGGGACCAAGAGTTCTCTGTGGCCAAAATAGTTAATTTTAACCAAAAGGTTTGACAGGGGGCTATTCTTGTGAATTGGGTGTTTTTAATGAGGCTAAAAATTATAAAATCATAGATATAAGGTTCTTCTCCTGTATGAATTGACTTACCATAAGGTTTTTCTTCTGTGTGAATTAACATTCTTAATAATGTTACACATTAAGTGTAGAATTGGTCAGATGTAGTTTTAACGTTAGAAACTAGATGTGGTAAGTACAGGTATCGCCATATTCTATCATTTTGGGTAATATTGTTGTGTACGCACGTCATTAAATAAGAATAATGGAACTTAATATCAAAGGTTAGTGTTTTTTTTTTCTATGTCAATCCTTAATAGGGAAAGCACTGAACATATCAAATTCTACTAATAAACATACTAGCATGGTGATTCAAACTAAACAAGTATTCAAGTATGTTTTACACTGAAACATAATTATTGTATTTTTTACATTTCGATGAATTAGGGCCATGTGTTAACAACAAGTTGAAAAAATATGTTACCGGTCCTTGAATTTCATGAAAATTGGTCAACATATTCTTAACATATATGGATAGCTTTCATGTTGAAATGATATCTTGACAAAGACCGCAAGGTATTAAAATTTAATTCCAAATTTGACTGAATACAAAATATACAGTTGAAAATTGGGGTACTATATCATAATAATGAATGCCCACCCACTATCCTAATACATACAAAGCCAATTATAGTATCAACGAACTTATCAATGATTTAGTTATATCATAAAACATTTCTGCGCCCGTTACATGATACGTCAATTACTTTAGAAATGATTACTACTGGGTACCCTAAGGTATGGTAGAGATACCATACATGCCGTCATAAATTAACAATGTAATTGCATAAAAAACTCATATGCACCATAAATATAAAAGTCATACCCCAGGCAATAAGTAGATATATAATAGTATCATATTCCAAGCATGGGCAGACTCCCATGTAAATTTCCCATACCTTGTAAGAGCCCATTTAATGCGTAGACAATAAATAGATCAAGGATCATAACTCAGATGAAAATATATGAACAATTAAATGAGTTGTCTCAACATTGACACGCCAAAGCATACACATAGTTGTATCAAAGTTACACCATGTTCCTGAATGAAATAGATGTAAATGAAAGCCATGAGAGGATCTTACGCGAGTGCTCATGTTTTATTGAATTTATTAAACAAGTTCGGGAAAAGAGATGATATGCGAGGCTTGCCGAGGATTTTATCTTTTTTTCGAAACGAGCTTAATAAATTCAATAATACTGGAGTACGAATGTTAAATTCTAATTATCACATGATATGACAATAATTACTTAAAAATAACACTTTTGGCGTTGTCAAGATTTTGCAACTTTTACGCAACGTAAAAAGGGACATTATTACGTAACGTTACTAAATATGTATATCGATTTTATTGCATAGAGGATCTTACATGAGTTCTCATGTTTGATTGAATTTATTAAACGAGTTGGGGAATAGAGATAAAATGCGAGGCTTGCCGAGCATTTTATCTCTTTTTCGCAACGAGTTTAATAAATTCAATTATACATGAGTACGAATGTCAGATTCTATTTATCATATGACGTTAAGATTACTTTGAAATCTCATTTCTGACGTAAAAATGTTGTTATTTTGTCAGTGCAGCGTTGCTATGGACGTCATAACGCTTCTCGTAAATCTATAAACCACTAGTGGTTTATCGACTTTATTGCATGGCGTCATATTACTCCCAGATGCGACATCATGTGATAAATAGAGGATCTTACATGAGTGCTCATGTTTTATTGAATTTATTAAACGAGTTGGGGGAAAAGAGATAAATGCGAGGCTTGCCGAGCATTTTATCTCTTTTTCGCAACGAGTTTAATAAATTCAATAAAACAAGAGCACGAATGTTAGATTCTATTTATCATATGGCATTAAGACTACTTTGAAATCTCATTTCTACCGTAAAAACGTTATTCTTTTGTCATTATGTACGCAACGTTGTTATGGACATCATAACGTTCCCGTAAATCTATAAACCACTGGTGGTTTATCGATTTTATTGCATTGCGTTATTTGGACTCCCGGTCGTGACGTCATATGATAAAAGGCGTTATATCACTCCCAGACGCGATGTCATATGATAAATATTATTAAAAAAAATACCAAACCCAAATCATCAGCTTACTTGTTGAATTTCTTTTGCTCCGGTATTCAGTTTTATTTATTGTTGAGTCCTTAACTTTGATTTATCTCCTCGTTATACATTTTGTATCTTGCTTTATATGTTCTAGGAGATGATGCATTGATAAGTAAGGGGTCTTTCTTGCAAACCAAATATCTATGTGTCTTGATCCACATCTGAATTAAGGGTGAGTTTGGCGCCGTGAAACCGTTTTAAGCCCTCCAGTAAAATATTTACTGACCGTTCCAAGGCGGTACTTCTTTTGTGGATCTATTATGTTTTTTTTCTGTCTTATGTTTGCTATGCCTTTGTGCGCGTCTGTTTTATGTGCCTTATGGTCACCTGCTGGGAAAAGGCTGACCCCTTGGCTCTCGTTTGTGGTGTCTTACTGTGAGTTTGTCACTTTCCCATTGGTATCCTGGGACAGGTGTGTTGCTTGATTGTATGGATTCCTGATCTTTGCACCCTTACTTACTTTGACTCAACTAAAACTGATATCTTACCTGCACTGTCTGTCAAGGGTGCGTGTACGCCAATGCGATTGTACGTTTTTATATTTAACTCCCCTTATTAGTTCAGAAGCGTTTGAAACTTATTACAAATGCGTCTTGTAAATACTCAATCAAGCCTGTGTATATTGGTCTTTGATATGTCCCAGTCAACAATTTTTCGGGACGGGTCTTCCTGGGCTGAACCCCAAGAGGGGGGGGGGGGGAGGGAGGTACCTCATTTTTTTCTGCATACGTAGGCTCGGACCATGCATCTACCGTTCACCCCAAAACAATACCAGGAATTTCAAGCACCCCCCAAAAATATTTGAAATTTTGGCAACCCAAAACAATATCCCCGATTCTGTACCTTGACCTTAAGAAAAGACCCTAAAATGCATAGAAATGACCACTAAATATAGTCCAATTTTGTGCTGACCCAAAAAATATCCACAAATTCTTCATACCCATTTTTTTTTCTGAAAACCCAACAAAAATATTGAAATTCAAAATTTTGAACCCCGAAAAATAACCCGAGCCTACGTATGTATGAAAATATCAGAGTACCCCCCCCCCCACCTGGGGCTTGAGCCAGTACTAAGCAAGGATTTATGTGTCTTGCTCAAGGACATAACAAAGTGACGCCGGTGAGGCTCGATTCCCAATCCCTCGGTCTCGAATCAAGCACTTTACTACTGAGCCACTGCACTCCCACTTTGACTATGACATTTCTGTTCCAAGACGGAAGTTTTTCTTGTACCCTGCAACAAAGACTAGCAACAGCTTAGCCAGATATCCAGCTGCAGGTATAATGTTTAAACCTTATCCTGCTGAACCCGGATTTGAAAACAGTGTATATCCAGATTAGCCGGCTTATAGCAAAGCCATCGGACACATTGTTTATTAACTGAGCTCCATCAATGTGGCATTTCGACAAGTGTTTACGTCGACGAGCCTGTGCAGCCTCCTTTTAAGCTTAGGAACTCCAAATGCTGTTCAGCCAGTAGCTTAACACTCAGAATATTCAAGCAACTAGCAAATGCTCTAATCAGACTGCGCAATTTCTCAGGCTGATCTGAGGCTTTGCTGGTCGCACATACCACATTTTTCGAAATCTAAGCGGCTCACTTTATGTACCAAAACGAAGTGGGGTTTTACGCAAATGAGATTACTGTAGTACCTTTTTTCTCCTTCCCGGTAAGCCTGATATAAGCGGGCCACCATAGGCCCACCAGCGAAACGCCATTCAAATGTTGGTCTAAGACTTATGCTGTCTGGTCCAGTAAACCTGTAAAATCGGGCCACCATCAGCCCACCAGCGAAACGCCATTCTCATGGCGTTTTGCTTGCGGTCCGATAGTGGCCCAAGACTGATGCTGTACATGTATGTGTTGGCGGCAATAACTGCAAACGCACATAGATTGGTTCCCCTCATTGATAAAGCTCCACTTCCGCTACGCATATAACGTTTGGTAACTAGTAATTTTTTACAAGTAGAGAATCCTACTCATCCGACTGCGCATGCTCTAGAAAAGATTTTTCAACACAAACTTCAGTATTTTTTCAGTTACTATAATTTGATAATTAAGTAAAAGAAAAAAATATAAACTCCCAGAACAAAATAAACTTAATAAAACGGCTTGTTTAAAAAATGCACTTTATGTCAAGGGTATTTTCCAATACACGTCACTCATGACGTCAGTGTGTATGCGATACGTGGGCGCAATGGCGGCTAGTAGCTACCTGTCTTAATATGCTGACAAGCTATTAAAGGGAGAGAACCAGTCTAAAACGCACACTCACCTCAATTAACTTTTTCCCCATATAGCTTCGCCCACTTTCTCAACGGCATCAACTGGAGAGGTAACCACTGATCGAACCATATTGATGGGGAGTTTAACAACGCCTTTCACGGTCCCGTCTTTCTTCCCTTTCTTGATGGATTTCTTGCCCATACCAAGCCCCAAGCAACGGAGACCGGGACCCAGATTGGTGACGTAACTACTGTTATCACGCGTCGGACTAGCTTCGTCTCCTTATCCGGCATTTTGTGAGACTACAGAGTTTGATATTTCAAATTTCTAGAAAGTTTATTTTTAAAAGTCTTGAACAATCCTTTAAAGTATCAACAACAAGTGTGTTTTTATTTTCAGAAATAGCCACTAATCCAGTGCTATCCAAATATATCTTGACTTAAGCATAACTTTGGAGTTAACGATAGTACACTTTAGAATGAATCACAGATATGATGCTTAGTATAAAAAAGATATGTTTCTGACACAGCCGATTTCAGATACTTTGAATAAGCTAGCAAAATGTACTATTCATTTGCGACACAATGCATATACTTTGGAATGTGAAGAGTCTGGTTTTCAATTCAACTTTTGAGCCACGACATGAGAAATGGCATGTATTGTATATTCGTCCAATGAATGCCCAGAACATCCCCCACACAGGGTAAGAGGGTAGAGTTTAGAGCTCAGACCTAAATTCAGCACCCCACCCCTATATATAAGAATGCGTAATAAAAAAAATATATATGTCTAAATCTAAGCATATGTTGTGGGTACTCAAAAGAACCGTCTCAATGAGACGGTTCTTTTGGGCACCCAAAACATATGTGAAAACTGGTGGGTAAGAAGATATTTTGCGCCTATGAAATTAAACCCGTATACTTATGAGATAGCTACATATGCACATTTAAAGGGTGTGACTTTACTCATGAATACACGTATATGCGATAAGTACGTTATTTCACGTGCTGGATCGTATGTTAAAACATCATCTTGTTTATACAAAAGGCACCCTATTTAAATTAATGGGTTATGCAAATCTGCAATTTAAAGATGTGATTCCTTTGTCCTGTGAATACACTTTTCAAATAGAAATTCTAGAAACGTGCACTTTTCATTTTAGTATGAAATAACTCATAAGTATCGTATTGTGCGCTGCAACAGTATTTGAGATAGAAATTTAAAGGCTTATAGTAATTTTGAAACCGTTGACGATTTCCCACATCTAAGGATAACTTGGCCATGTTTAGAGGGCATTTTTTTCAATGTTTGATCATTCTTGGTAGAGTGTCAGCTTAGAGACTTTTGTATCAAATTATTTCCAAATCGGCCTCGTTATTTGCGCCAAGAAGTTTTTAAGCTTCACTGCATATAGCTAGCCCCACCTTCTGTCGACCTTATTTTTCAACGGATCAAATTAATTTAAGCAATTCTGGTAGACGGTCACTCAAGAACCATTTATGCAAAATTATTTCCAAATCGGATAGTAATTTTGGCAAGCCGGTTTTGCGTTCTGTCTCTTTATAAACACGGGAAAACTGACCCGCCCCCTGGCGGCCTTGTATTTCTACGGATCAAATTAATTTGCGCAACCTCGGTGGAAGGTCATCTATGGAACATTTGTGCCAAATTTTTTCCAAATCTAACAAGAAGATTTGATTATTTTCCCTATATTTACATAGGAAAAACTGACTCCGTCCCTGACAGCCAAGTTTTTCAACGTTTTCCTTTTTTTGAGGAAGATTTTTTGAGGGTCACCCAAGGCATATTCTTCCAAATTATTTTCAAGTCGGACCTTCCGTTTTTTACAAGATAAATTTTAAAGTTTTTTTCTTTTGGTTGCCGTGGCAGCATTAATTCTGCATGGAATAGTGATTTAGATGACCTTTGAAAGAGGACCACCAAAGATCTACATTCGCAGAACCAAAGGGGGAGCAGGGGGTCCGGACCCCCCTTCCCCCGAAAAGTAAAAAAAAATATAGGGTTTCTTAGCAATTCTACCCCAGATCTCTTGAAAATCCAAGCCAGCATTCTATGATGGGCCATCATCCGCCCGCCAGCGAAACTCCATACAAAGGGCGTTTCGCTGGCGGGCCATTGATGGCCCGCTTTTAGTGACAATTTTATTAACTTGCCCTTCTCCCCTCATCATCTAAAACAATATAAAAAACGTTGTCAGAGGTGGACCCACTCTGAAAAAAACTTTCTGGATGCGCACATGATCTCTCCCGTGAAGCTTGATAGAATTCAACCAAGTGGTTTAGGAGTAAGTAAATTGGACAGCGGAGGAAGGACGACCGATGAGCATCCTATGCTCATTTTAAGCTCAACTTGAGCCTATGACGTGAACTAACACCGTAGAAATTACAGGTACACGACGCCTCGGCGTATTGTGTGACTGCGACCACTTCAGACATATTCCAGTCTGCTCAGCTACAGAGACTAGCTAGAACCTTTGCGATTGAGACTATAAATGATTTAGGTATGTGTTTTCCAGAAAGCGAATAACAAAGGGGCTGGTCAGACTGCGCGGTTGCGCAGGCTGGTCTGTGCCTTTGCTGTTTGCATACAACAATAACAAGGTCAATCACGATGCTCTGTCTCCGTATGACCTTAGCTGTTGGTGGGACATTAAACACAAACATAGCGACAACGATATGGTTCATGTATAATCATTTATGACTAAATTATTTTGAACCTGATGCTACCTGTTACTGTATAATTAAGAAATATATCAGCTCCAGCAGTGAATTGTTGAGTAATAATTCACTGTTTGGAGGTCAGTTGTAAAGAAGATCAAATCACGAGCGCGCAGCGCGAGTGATTTATCGTCGTGCAACTGACCGACAAACAGTGAATTATTACTCAACAATTCACGCACTGGAGCTGATATATTTCGATTCTAACACACAGTAAACGACGAAAACACATTCGAAGTCTTCAGCTTCTTCCAACTTTCCGCCATTGCACTGAAGAACTCCCGCCAAATCTTAGACTACGTCGCATACCTTAACAAGTAATTGTATCGTCTTTCAAGCGTAAAAAAGACGTTACACCGTCTAACGCCATGAGTGACGTCATTTTCTAGTGACGTCAGCTATCACACACTTTAGCAGTGAATTATTGTGCGATATATCACAGTTTGTTACCGTTGGCTCTATAAGCGAGGTGTGTTAGAATTGGCCGTATGTGTAAATTAGAATGACGTAAATGTCATTAATCATTTCATTTAATTAGTTTTAAAGATCAGGGTTTATTTGGAAAGTTTGTAAAGTTATTATTATTATTATTATTATTATTATTATTATTATTATTATTATTATTATTATTATTATTATTATCATAACAGAGGGTCTGGATGAGGTATAATGATTAGTGAATAATGGCCCTTTTTTATAATGAATAGTGAATAATGAGCAAAAAAATAATGAATAGTGAATATTGAGGGCCTAAAAAATAATGAATAATCCTATTTTTTTAATGAATTGAAGAAAAAATAATGAATAGTGAATAATCAGATTTCTTTGCCACCTTTTTTACTGTTAATGAATAATTGGTCTTATTTTAATGAATATCCCAAAATTTTAATGAGATGAATAATGGGCTAAATTTTTTATGAATAGTGAATACCAGACCCCCCCCCCCCCCCCCCCCCACCATCCAGACCCTCATAACAAGTCGGGCGACAAATGGCAATCTAAATCGGAAGCTCTGTTTCTAACTATTTTCGATCAACGTTCGTCGATAGTATTAACGTTTTCGATAACCGCCTACCTGGTGTGCTCAATCTGACAAAATTTAATAAGATTGTAAGCGAGCTAGCAAAAAAAGATAGATGCATACCAGTCTGTGCATAAAAGCAGTCTGATTAGCGTCTTTTATTTATAATATTTTGATAGATGATACAACAGGCCAATCTGATTAAAACCCGATCTAGGCTCACTATGTCTGCCGATAGCTAGATAGGGTTTTAATCAAAATGAGTTTGGGCATAACCAGGCCCCGAGGTTATAAAACCTTTTTCGTGCTTAACTCGACTGAGCACGAATTATAAACTGCCCATAGAAACTAAAATACCAACAAAAAAGAAGTGTCTTGCTTTAAGTCTCCCAGATGTTGCATTTATTATGCTAATAAATCTAATGCATTTTAACATTTATGAGCAGGCTAAATTTCGT
Source organism: Loripinus fragilis (assembly GCA_964019695.1). Lineage (NCBI taxonomy): Eukaryota > Metazoa > Mollusca > Bivalvia > Lucinida > Lucinidae > Loripinus > Loripinus fragilis. The sequence goes on from OZ026531.1 coordinate 47,514,931, forward strand.
TCTCAGCTGAGTTGAGCATGTAAAAGTTTAATAACCTCGGGGCCTTGTCTCATGACATGACACAGTGACGACCTTCCTAAGAAGCGCATTGTAAAAACTACGTGTAAGTTAACACTAAAAGAGGTGGCAGCTCAATGGCTACCCAATTCGGTGTCAACTTTACACTGAGTTTCGGTGTAAACTTACACTTCCTATGTTAAAAAATTGTATCTGTTATTGTTGTAGTCAATTGCTTACACTAGTAATTAGATAATTCTTGACACTCACATCACATGCGTGCTGGATTCGGTTTCGATCAGAGTAGTAGGATGGTCATGGTAAAACATTAATTCTGCTAGACTACAGCAGAGTCTGAGCCCTGATGATGGTACTTACAGCAGTTGAACTGAGCAAAACACTGACCCACCGATGAAAGTATATGCCAGCGTCGTCATGGAGTCTGATCCACCGTGAATTGCATGCATTTCTTATTCCAAATGACGTTGTTTTATTATTTAGCATGACAGATGAAATTAAAATTGTCTCACTTAAACGCAGACTTGAGCCAAAATTTTATTTTTGTGACTTTCGATCTTAACCCTTTAAAATTAAATAATAGTTCTGAAAATAATATTGAATGTTTGTTTAACAACATAATATTGAATACGTTTAACATAATTTAGCTTCCGTTTTCTTTAAGTATACAATGGACAATCCTAAGTTTATTGTATCAAACAAGAAGGAATAATCCATTGTGCACAAAGGGTTAATCAGTACATCTAGACAGCAGTTCTATCCAGAATATAAAATGCATCGGATACCACGACTGCTCGAATTATCCGCTTATGTCAAAGATGTCAAAGCAAAGGGGCTCTTGCATGGTACGGGAAATTAACATGGGAGTCTGCCCACGCTTGGATTTTGAAAATATTAAGTTATTTAATTGTCTGGGGTATAATTTTAATATTTATGGTGCGTTTGAGTTTTTATGCAATTCCTTTGCTAATTTATGACGTCATGAATGATATCACTCTATTACCTTAGGGTACCCAGTTATAATCATTTTTAAAGTAATTGACATATCATGTAACGGGCGGAGAAATGTTTTATTAAATAGGTATAAAACAAGTTCGCTGTTACTTAAAATGGCTTTGTATGTATTAGGATATTAGGTGGGCATTCATTTTTATAGCATGGTACCCCAATTTTCGACTGTATATTTTGTATTCAGTCAAATTTGGAATTAACAATTTTACAGGTTGCGGTCTTTGTCAAGATACCATTTCAACATATGAAATATCCATATATGTGATGAATATGTAGACCAAATTTCGTGAAATTCAAGGAGCGGTAACATCTTTTTAACTTGATGTAAATACATGGCCCTAATTCATCGAAATGTAAAAATACAATAATTATGTTTCAGTGTACACTACCGCCCATTTATTTGTCCTTGTCGAATTCGCGTTGAAAACGCATTGAAAACGCACGTAAAACGCATTAGTTTTCCAACGCGAATTTCGAAAATCCAATCAAAGCCCACTATCGATACGCGTTGAACTGCAGTGCAACGCAGTTACCTGTTAACCAATCAATAACTCAAGTATAGCAACGCAGTTCAACGTACAATTCGCGTTGAAACGCATGGTTGAACAGCTAATCAAAAAGGTTCAAGTGCGTTGCCAGATCTGTTATGTAAATCAATGTTTATTTCATTATTGAAACCAAGACAACAGCGAAAACATTATCTCACAAAACGCTTTGTTTATCGTTTCTTTTTCTTTTTTGTGTCAATGGCACTCCCTCATTTTTGGCCATCGTTGCGAGAAATTTCATGTCAGCTGACCTCACATCCCAATGGATTTGTTTAACATCGGTTACAATTTCACTATGTGGACCAGTTCATCGTTTTCAGTCCATCAAACAGGTCCGTGGATCTTTGTTATCAGGCATAGGGATCAGGTTTCAAAACCTGAACCTGCTGCATTTTAATCAAATAACTGGCTTGAAGTCTTTATCGATCTATCTCTTCTTACTGGCTCGATTAAATTTAGGTCTTCAGATGGATAGGCTCCCAGTCAAAGCCTCACAGGAGACACTGTGTTTGGGGGGAGAGAGAGAGAGAGAGAGAGAGGTGGGGAAAGAGAATGAAGGCCGTTTAAACTGTGTCGGAACCTACCTGCCCGTCACTGTGTTGCAGGAGTGCAGGCTGTTTTAGCAATATCGGAACCTACCTGCCGGGCACCGTGTTACAGGGGTGCAGGCTGTATAAGCGGAGTCGGAACCTATCCGCCGGGCACTGTGTTACAGTGATGCAGGCTGTTTAAGTAGTATCAGAACCTACCTGCCGGGCACTGTGTTGCAGGGGTGCAGACCGTTTAAGCAATGTCGGAGTCTACCTGCCGTGCACTGTGTAGCAGGGGTGCAGACTGTTTCAGCAATGTGTGAACCTACCTGCCTGGCACTGTGTTGCAGTGGTGCAGGCTGTTTAAGTAGTGTCGGAACCTACCTGTTGGGCACTGTGTTACAGTGGTGAAAGCTGTTTTAGCAATGTTGGAGTCTACCTGCCGGACACTGTGTTACAGTGATGCAGGCTGTTTGAGCAATGTCAGAAATTACCTGCCGGGCACTGTGATGCAGGGGTGCAGACTGTTTAAGCGGTGTCAGAACCTACCTGCCGGGCACTGTGTTACAGTGGTGAAGGCTGCTTTAGCAATGTCAGAACCTACCTGCCGAGCACTGTGTTGCAGGGGTGCAGACTGTTGAGGTAGTGTCAGAACCTACCAGGTGGGCACTGTGTTTCAGTGGTGCAGGCTGTTTAAGCATAGTCAGAACCTACCTGCCATGCACTGTGTTGCAGGGGTGCAGTCTGTATAAGCGATGTCGGAACCTACCTGCAGGGCACTGTGCAACAGTGGTGCAGGCTGTTTAAGCTGTGTCGAAACCTACCTGCCGGGCACTGTGTTACAGTGGTGCAGACTGTTTAAGCAATGTCAGAACCTACCTACTGGGCACTGTGTTACAGTGGTGATGACTGTTTAAGCGGTGTCAGAACCTACCTGCCGGGCAGAGTGGTGAAGCCTGTTTTAGCAATGTCAGAGTCTACCTGCCGAGCACTGTGTTACAGTGATGCAGACTGTTTAAGCAGTGTCAGAACCTACCTGCTGGGCACTGTGTTACAGCAGTGCAGACTGTTTAAGCGGTGTCAGAACCTACCTGCCGGGCACTGTTTTACAGTGGTGCAGACTGTTTAAGCGGTGTCAGAACCTACCTGCCAGGCACTGTGTTACAGGGGTGCAGACTGTTTAAGCGGTGTCTGAACCTACCTACCAGGCACTGTGTTACAGTGGTGCAGACTGTTTATACGATGTTGATACCTACCTGCCGGGCACTGTGTTATATTGGTGCAGGCTGATTAAGCAAAGTCAGAACCTACCTGCCAGGCACTGTGTTGCAGGGGTGCAGACTGTATAAACGGTGTCGGAACCTACCTGCAAGGCACTGTGTTACAGTGGTTCAGGCTGTTTAAGCGGTGTCAGAAACTACCTACCTGTGCACTGTGTTACAGAGGTGCAGGCTGTTTTAGCAGTGTTGGAACCTACCTGCCTGGCACAGTGTTACAGTGGTGAAGGCTGTATTAGCAATGTCAGAGTCTACCTGCCTGGCACTGTGTTACAGTGGTGCAGACTGTTTAAGCGGTGTCGGAACCTACCTGCCGGGCACTGTGTTACAGTGGTGAAGGCTGCTTTAGCAATGTCAGAACCTACCTGCCGGGCACTATGTTGCAGGGGTGCAGACTGTTGAGGTAGTGTCAGAACTTACCAGGTGGGCACTGTGTTACAGTGGTGAAGACTGTTTAAGCAGTGTCAGAACCTACCTGCTAGGCACTGTGTTATAGTGGTAAAGGCTGTTTAAGCAGTGTCAGAACCTACCTGATGGGCACTTAGTTACAGTGTTGCAGACTGTTTAAGCAGTGTCAGAACCTACCTGCCAGGCACTGTGTTACAGTGGTGAAGGCTGTTTTAGCAATGTCAGAGTCTACCTTCCGTGCACTGTGTTACAGTGGTAAAGACTGTTTAAGCTGTGTCAGAACCTACCTACCGGGCACTGTGTTGCAGGGGTGCAGGCTGTTTAAGCGGTGTCAGAACCTACCTACCAGACACTGTGTTACAGTGGTGCAGACTGTTTAAGCAGTGTCTGAACCTACCTGCCAGACACAGTGTTACAGTGTTGAAGGCTGTATTAGCAATGTCAGAGTCTACCTGCCTGGCACTGTGTTACAGTGGTGCAGACTGTTTAAGCAATGTCAGAACCTTCCTGCCGGGCACTGTGTTACAGTGGTGAAAGCTGTTTTAGCAATGTCAGAGTCTACCTGCCGGACACTGTGTTACAGTGATGCAGGCTGTTTGAGCAATGTCAGAAATTACCTGCCGGGCACTGTGATGAAGGGGTGCAGACTGTTTAAACGTTGTCAGAACCTACCTGCCAGGCACTGTGTTACAGTGGTGAAGGCTGCTTTAGCAATGTCAGAACCTACCTGCCGGGCACTGTGTTGCAGGGGTGCAGACTGTTAAGGTAGTGTCGGAACCTACCAGGTGGGCACTGTGTTTCATTGTTGCAGGCTGTTTAAGCGGTGTCCGAACCTACCTGCCGGGCACTGTGTTCCAGGGGTGCAGACTGTTTAAGCGATGTGGGAACCTACCTGCCGTGCACTGGATTACAGTGGTGAAGGCTGTTTTAGCAATGTCAGAACCTACTTGCCGGGCACTGTGTTGCAGGGGTGCAGACTGTTTAAGTAGTGTCGGAACCTACCAGGTGGGCACTGTGTTTCAGTGGTGCAGGCTGTTTAAGCGGTGTCCGAACCTACCTGCCGAGCACTGTGTTACAGTGGTGCAGACTGTTTAAGCGGTGTCAGTACCTACCTGCCGGGCACTGTGTTACAGGGTGCAGGCTGCTTAAGTAGTGATGGAACCTACCTACCGGGCACTGTGTTTCAGTGATGCAGGCTGTTTAAGTGGTGTCTCGACCTACCTGCCGGCACTGTGTTACAGTGGTGCACGCTGTTAAAGGGGTGTCCGAACCTACCTTCCGGGCTTTTTTGTTACAGTGGTGCAGGCTGTTTAAGCGGTGTCAGAACCTACCTGCCAGGCACTGTGTTACAGTGGTGCAGGCTGTTTATGCGGTGGTGGAACCTACCTGCCGGGCACTGTGTTACAGTGGTGCAGGCTGTTTAAGTAGTGTCAGAATCTACCTTCTGGGAACTGTGTTGCAGGGATGCAGACTGTTAAAGAAGTGTCAGAAACTACCTGCCAGGCACTGTGTTACAGTGGTGCAGACTGTTAAAAGGGTGTCTGAACCTACCTGCCGGGCACTGTGTTACAGTGATGCAGACTGTTTAAGCGGTGTTGGAACCTACCTGCCGGGCACTGAGTGACAGTGGTGAAAGCTGTTTTAGCAATGTCAGTACCTACCTGCCTAGCACTGTGTTGCAGTGGTACAGGCTGTTTAAGCAATGTCAGAACATGACGGCCGGGCACTGTGTTACAGTGGTGCAGGCTGTTTAAGCAATGTCAGAAACTACCTGCCGGGCACGGTGATACAGTGGTGAAAGCTGTTGAAGCAATGTCAGAACCTACCTACCGGGCACTGAGTTACAGTGGTGCAGGCTGTTTAAGCAATGTCCGCGTCTACCTGCCGTGCACTGTGTTACAGTGGTGAAAGCTGTTTTAGCAATGTCGGAGTCTACCTGCCGGGCACTGTTTTGCAGGCTGTTTAAGCAATGTCAGAACCTTCCTGCTGGGCACTGTGTTACAGTGGTGAAAGCTGTTTTAGCAATGTCGGAGCCTACCTGAAGGGCACTGTGTTACAGTGATGCAGGCTGTTTAAGCGGTGTCTGATTCTACCTGCCGGGCGCTGTGTTACAGTGGTGCAGACTGTTGAAGCGGTGTCAGAACCTTCCTGCCGGGCACTGTGTTACAGTGAAGCAGTCTGTTTAAGCGGTGTCGGAACCTACCGGCCAGGCACTGTTTTACCATGGTGAAAGCTGTTTTAGCAATGTCAGAGTCTACCTGCCGGGCACTGTGTTACAGTGATGCAGGCTGTTTAAGCGGTGTCGGAACCTAACTGCCGGGCACTGCATTGCAGGGGTTCAGGCTGTTTAAGTTGTGTCAGGGTCTACCAGGTGGACAATGTGTTGCAGGGATGCAGGCTGTTTAATCGGTGTCCGAACCAACCTGC